>JBBBDQ010001725.1:1180000-1320000 GCA_037127315.1 Ascarosepion bandense
GTTCCGGAAACTTTTAGGCCCCGCCTACCAAGTCTGCGTAGTAACGCCCTTTTTTGTGTACCTGTCGAACGCATATTCACATGACAAAAAAATTCCTATTGCGTCCTGTCTATATATATATATATATATATATATATATATATATATATATATATATATTGGTGGGGACATGCGAACATCCTACAAATTCACCCCACCTTTTTTTATTTTCTTTTTTACCCTTTATTTTCAATTTTTCGCCACTTTTTCCTTCATCAAAATTTTTTCCGTAGTTTTGCTTTTCTTCTATACATGCCTTTTCATATCTATCTATCTATCTATCTATCTATCTATCTATCTATCTATCTATCTATCTATCTATTGTTCAGCTGATTATGTGACTAACCCTAGTAATTTGTCTAATGATTAATGATACCAACCATAATAAATCCAACCGCTAACTGCTACACATTCAATTACTTCTAAAATCTATTAAATGTGTTTTAATAATGTATCTATGCTTCTAATGTACTTGATAAAACATTTGCGAGTTTGATTCGAGTACATGTAGCCAAAGATTTCTTACGCTGTTTTTCAGAGATGATTTGAAGACTTTTGCCTTTCGAGGAATAGTTGAACTTTATCTTCATTTTACAAATAAAATTGACCAACTCCAGCAACATCTATCTATCTATCTATCTATCTATCTATCTATCTTATTCTGTTCATATCTATCAATCTATATACCCATCAAGTATATTAGGCGTTGCTTTCCCCTGTCTGTTTTTCTATCTGATCCGTGAGTATCAGATACTCTTAAGCTCTCCTTCCTCATTACATGTCGCAGGAACTTCAGCTGTCTTTTCCTGACGTTAGGTATTAGTTTTCTTTTTGTTTCCATTCTCTCCAAAACCCCACCGTTGCTCACATGTTCGATCCATGGTATTCTTCTCTAAGACCGTATTTCGTTTGTTTCAAGTCTCTTCTTCATCTTTGAGAAGATTGTCAAGCATTCACTGCCATATTAAAGAAAAGACATCACATAGCAATCCAGTACTTCTTTGTTTCCAGCGAAATTTTCCTGTCTCTCAATACTTTACTCAACTTCTCGTTTGCATCCTTGGCTATGCCAATTCACCTTCGGATTTCAGTGTCACTATTTCCGTCTTCTGTTAGAACACTTCCCAGGTATTTAAATTTCTATACATGCTTGATATTAGCATCCTCAGCTTGTAGTTGGCATTTTGGGCTCCTAATGTACACAGATGTTTACATAATAAGATATTAAAAGATACCAATGCTTAGATAAAAAGGTAAAAAGGTTAAGAAGTTATAACCCGACTATTCTATGGTTAGTGGTAAATTTACTAACTTCAGCATCTATCTATCTATCTATCTATCTATCTATCTATCTATCTATCTATCTATCTATCTATCTATCTATCTCAGTCTGTTCACAATCTATCTATCTATCTATCTATCTATCTATCTATCTATTCCCCTCTGTTGATATCTATCTATCTATCTATCTATCTATCTATCTATCTATCTCAGTCTGTTCATAATCTATCTATCTATCTATCTATCTATCTATCTATCTATCTATCTATCTATCTATCTATCTATCTATCTATCTATTCCCCTCTGTTGATATCTATCTATCTATCTATCTATCTATCTATCTATCTATCTATCTATCTATCTATCTATCTATCTATTCCCCTCTGTTGATATCTATCTATCTATCTATCTATCTATCTATCTATCTATCTATCTATCTATCTATCTATCTATCTATCTCTCTGTTGATATCTATCTATCTATCTATCTATCTATCTATCTATCTATTCCCCTCTGTTGATATCTATCTATCTATCTATCTATCTATCTATCTATCTATCTATCTATCTATCTATCTATCTATCTCCTGATGTACTATCCCATGCAGAAAAATAACGAAATCTGAAACTCGTTTATAAAGCAAAGTAAAAAATAAAGTTTATTTCTAACCAGACTTTTACGAATTCAGTTGTCGTACAAAATGTAGAGAAAACACTGGTAATGTCTAATAGCCATTATCGAGAAATATTCCTGAAGTTTTCGGATGTATCTTCAGTCAAGGCTTTTATTGCGAATTTCTTTTATGCGTTTCTCAACGCTTTGCAAGATGTAAACGCTGACAATAATGAAACCCTGGGCAACAGTTTATAAAATAGCTAAACCATGTGTGTGTGTGTGTGTGTGTGTGTGTGTGTGTGTGTGTGTGTGTGTGTGTGTGTGTGTGTGTGTTTCGTTTAATATTCGAAATGGAAGAAGCAGGTCCAGCTGAAATTTCAACTAAATTTCTGGAGTTCAAATTGTTTAGTAAAGACATGATTCCATCACTTCTTTCTCTATATATCAATAAATAGTAGGGTAAACTAAGCTCTGAAGCTTTGTAGGACAACCGATTTAATAGAAGGGCAATTTTTATTTAAAACCACCTAAGATTTAACGTCATTGGTCAGTGTATTAGTGTAATACCCATTATCCACTGATGTACTTTGAGAACTTCCTCAGTTCAGCAGCGTACTGTGAAACACACACACACACACACACACACACACACACACACACACACACACACACAGATATATATATATATATAAAGTATTTCGAAAACAAATACTGGTCGACTAATGTATTTCTAGATGATAATCATTTTCATTGTTCAAGTGAATTATGTGAAATGGTCAAAATCAAGTCATGCATTAATAGCAACAAAAAAATAAATCACAGTATCAATCTCCCTGATATATATATATATATATATATATATATATATATATATATATGTATGCTTGCGTGTATAGACCATTCATTCATAAGTCTCCCACTTGTTTCGAAAACACTGCATCAAAAGCTGTCTGCATCAACTTTCACAGGTCGCGCGCGCGCACACACACACAGACACAAAAATAAAAGATAACATATTTCTTCAAATTTACGTTTGAGAGTCGTTCATTATCATTATTGTTTGTGTAATTTTCGATTTTAATTTTCGATTTTAATTTTCGATTTTATAAGTAAAAAAATTAATGTTAATAGAAAATGTGCCCAATTACAATTTACTCATTATAAAAAGATGGCTTTGTTTGAGCGGGTGGTTGATTCTGACCATGCGTTGCTGGAAACCATTTGTATGATGAGAGTGGAGTGTGAAAGGCAATGAAGGATAAAACAACTTATTCGCACGAAAAGCGAGCAAAGTGTCAGCCCTTTTTTCTCTGTTCCTCTTGCCTTCAATATGTCCTGTGAGTGTCAAATTTTCTAAGCACTCATTGTTTACAATTTTATTCAGTAAGCCATTGTTTGTGCTTTCGATTTGTATACTCCAGTATTCTGCTGTTGCAAGAAACTAGACAAGTGTTAATGAATATTTTAAGTAATCATATGAACACGATCATCGTATTGTAGACATAAAGTATTTAGAATAGTGCATATTATAATAATAATTATTTGCTTTAGAAACGTTTTTTTGTCGTCGGCTAATTGATCACATTCAAACATTATGAAAACGTATTCTATTTTTTTGTTTATTCACCGACACTTCAGAGTTGGAAAAATGAAGTTGTACGCTTTAAGAGGGAAAATATATTGCGTTGTTTAGTTTAGTTTAGTTTAGTTATGGTGGCCCTGAATTTGGTAATTCGGGTGCGCCAAGTATTTTCTTGTAAATAACAAATTCCTGATTTTAAATTAGGCGCATTTCTGTAAATATAATCAATGAAAATAAAATACGCAATATACATCAAGAGAGATAAAGTAAATAAAAATAATAGAAATAAAAATAGTAGGGTGGGTAAATCAGATAAATAGTGGGTGGGTAAATCTAGTATGGCGGGGTTAAATCAGATATTAGATTTTAAAGTTTCTTGACCTGAAATTTTCTTCTCAAAAAATAAACATTTTTTTAGATATATAGTCCTATTGCGAACATTGTTTTCATTTTAAATATTCATTTTTCTTTTTTATGTTCGCTTCTTCTTATTTTCATGAATGGGACCTATAAATCTCTGTCACTTTATAAGACTGATATGAAAGTTTTTAAAGCTAATATTTTGAAAATAAAACAAAAAACAAAAAAACAAAAAACATGAAAATGTTTTTTCTAATTATTTAAAAAATAATAGCATTAACGATTATAGACCAATAAAAAAGTTAAACTCATAAATTGAGGCATAGCAAACAAATTTAGTCATTTGATTAATTTATAGTTTTAATAAAATGTTGTGGTACCCGTCCTGTGGATGAGACTTAATTCAATAATAGACAGGTATAAACCTGTCGTTAAACGTTGATAAAAATATTATCCATATTTTACAAGCACGAGGCAATTACAAAATTATTACCTTTTATCTGTAAACCCAAGAAATATTTGACTTCCAGAAATATTGTCAAATAATGAATATTAAAATATGATATATTCAATGCAACATCACAAGAGACAAGTGCATAACAATGAGCAATTTACTCATACCTATTATTAGGTACCTTTAATCATTTTCGATAACTAACTTGTAAATTTAATTCTTAAAAATAAAAACAATTTCTTGAAACTTTTATTTTAGTATTAATTGAAAGCTAAATGGTTAAATTTACTATTCCCAGTCAGCAAAATACTCTGGTGTATTTCAAACAGAAATTATATTGATTGAAATCTAAAATTTTTCAATTTCTTTTTTTTTTAAGTTTCAATTTTTGGCAATTTCTGAGCGATCGACACATTTGTAAACAAAAGTTAATTATCGGTTTATTTAAAAAAATCTTTCAAAAATATAGTATACATCTATGACACGTTATTTTTGAAAAATTAGCAAATTTAATGTTAAATTATTCAAATTTACATAAGTATTACTTATTTATAGCATTAAATTTAGAATAAACTATTTCATAAACATAGAGTAAAACTTTCTAACTGTTGTGGATACAAAATAATAAATAAGAAAAACAGATATGGAGATAGAAAATTTAAGTTATATTGAACGAAATATACAAACTGGAATGCAGGTTAGTCAATTTAGGAATAATATTAGTAGAAATAAGTATCTACAGTCTTGAAGTGAAAGAGTATGTCCGGGTAACTGATTCTAGCTGAGTTGAGCTCAGAGCAACTGCAACTACAAATGTGATTCCAGATCCAACTCCAACTAAACAGCTCTCACCTTACAACTTACAACTCTGTGATTCTCTCTATAGGAGGATAATATGTACACTCATTTGAGTCCATTATCATGTACAATGGGACGATCCCACAACACCCCCATCTCTAGCTTCATTTTTGAGATGAGTATTTTTTCCGTTTGTTTTCTATTATTCTATTCAACTTTTTTTTTCTTCAATGCCTTCAAAAATTTTTTTTTTCATCGCGACAACGTTTTTTGAGGATGACGAGCTTGGCCCTTCACTACTTCTTTGTATTTTGCTTGGCCGTTCACTCCTTCTTTGGTTGATGTGTCTCTTATGTATAGATTTTTCTCCCTGTATTTTGTATATCTCATTTCCTAGTCCGTTTATAATTGTTCCAGGTTCCCATGTAATTGTTTAACATTCTGAAGTAAATTTGTTTACCTGGTTTGAATGCTTTTTTCGTAACTATAAGTGTAATAAATACTGGTTGCATATTCTTCCTTTGCTCGATTTTTGTTGTGAGTTTGGTACTGCTTGAAAATACCTCTTTTTTCAATTTCGTAGTTTCTTTTTATTTTTTTACAACAAGAGTTAATGGGTAAATCTCATATATTAAATTTCTGCATTCAGTCCGTTCCTACCAGGTTATGTGTGTTTTTCGTAATATATATTTTTAACTTTTTGGTCTTTCCTTGAAATTTCACGTTTACGATAATTTCACCTTCGAAATTAATCCTTTTCCCTGTTATCGATTTAGCAATTTTTTGTGTCGGCTGATGGTCGGCTTATTCAGCTTCTGACATGTCTGTAGATTGAAGTCTGAACCTGAATCCAGTTGTAATTTGGTCATCTTATTCAATATTTCATATTCTACATATTTCCTCGTGTTTTCATTGTTTTCATCTTCCACTCTAGTAGATCTTACTCTACTAGGCTGATTTCTGTTTCTGCATACATCTGCCTTGCGTCCCATCTTTCCACACGCTCGGCAATTTTTGTACATGAACCGAAAATCTCTAAACCAATACAATCCACCACATCTGTAACATACAGAAAAAGGGCTTGTTTTTTTATTTTAATTCTGTCATTAGTTGCTTTGTATCTTTTTTTCTTTGTTTCTTTGTCGTTAAAATCTTGTTTTCTTTTTGGGGAGGGTGAAAAACGTAAATTTCTTTTTATCTTACGAATATGCGCGACTCCTGGTTCTTTGGTATTTTTACTGTCTTTTGTTAATACTGAGGCATTTTTGGCAATCCTCTGATAGATTTTGCAACGTTAAACCTGGTTCATTTTGAAGTTTGGTCAGCATTCGTTTTCTCATTTCGCGGTCTTTAGCAGCGACAAGTCCTTGGAGAAATATGAGGCATTTAAAGTTGTCTGGTGTTAGCTCAGCCAATTTAAAGTCATCACAATGTTTGTTGACGATGGCTGCGAATGTTGAATAGTCCTCGTTTTCGTCTTTCACGAGATTAAGGCATTTTCACCTTTTGTGGAACAAGGAAATTTTCGGGCTAAATAGCTCAGTGAGGCCTGTCATTGCCTCGTCGAACGTTAAATCGTTCGTCTTTTTTGGTAGAATATAATCTACAAATTTAGTGTATTTATCCGTACCTAATATTCTGAGCAAAAGCCTTAACTTTTTCTTTTCAGTCCAGTGCTGAGAGTCGATATTAAATATATCTTCATATCGCCTGTAATATTCTTCAAAATTTTTGTCTTCATCAATCGAATACTTAAAAGTTTCTATCGCGTTCCACACAGCATTTTGCGAAAACGTCTCCTCTTTTTCTGTGTTCCTATCTAGTGCTGTACTTGTTAATTTTAGTAATAGTTCTTGTAGTTGTAATTGTCTTTCTTCATTTACCTTTTGTATTTCAATTTGTTTTTCTTCATTTGCCTTTTACATTTACATTAGACTTTTTATAATTTTTAGTATTCCTTTCTGAAAATCTTTCATGGTTTGCTGTTTTGATTCCGTCAGGGGTTTGGTTTTTTAACTATTGCTTTCTGGCAATTAATCTTGTAGAAAAAAATTTGTGGAAAATTTTCTTTAAATTCCCTTTGTGTCGCCAATTTGTTTGTGGTCGACTTGTGTTCGAAATCCTCGCAGCAAACTTTGTTATGGCGATTAGGGGCATACGTGTAAGTGAGTTCGTCGCCAATTTATTGTGGACTTTTCTATGAATCTTCTTCGCCAATTTGTAGTCCGACTTGTGTACGTGAGTTCGATTCTTGGTTGCCAATTTGTTGTGCGACTTGGGGTATACGAGAGTTCGTATTCGAAATCTTCGTCACCAATTTGTTGTGGATCCCAGGTGAGAAACTACACAAAATAATAAATAAGAAAACAGATATGAAGGTAGAAAATGTAAGTTATATTGAACGAAATATACAAACTGGAATGCGGGTTAGTCAATTTAGGAATAATATTAGTAGAAATAAATATATACAGTCTTGAAGTGAAATAGCATGTTCGGGTGACTGATTCTAGCAGAGTAGCTGCAACTACAACTGTGATTTCAGATCCAACTACAACTAAACAACTCTCACCTTACAACTTACAACTCTGTTGTTTCCTCTATAGTCAGGATTATATGTACACTCAATTGAGTCTATTACTGTGTATAAAGGGACGATCCCACAACACTAACACTTCCGCAGTATTTAAAATGTGTTGACAGATTGACAGATGCGAGATAAAAAAAAGTCTATGGCGAACACAAGTGTATAAATATTTTTCCTGTAAGGGGAAGGAACCTAAAAACACAGGACCTTTTAATGTACACATAGAAATTACCATACAAAAAAAATTAAATATTATTTTAAAAATACATAGGCACAACAATTTGTATCAAACTTTTCAATTTTCGATTAGTAAATATAATCTTCACTTAATAAGTTAATAAACTAACAACAAATCTTTGAAGTATTTTTCAAATATTTTTGAAACTTTATTTTATAAATTATTATAATAAAAAAAAACGAAAACGATTGTTTGAAAATTTCATAATAACTCAAAAATTTCTTTTTTTTCAGAATATAATGTCCTTAATATATATAATTTATTAAATCAATTAAAAGTTTATCAAATTAAATAATGTGATAGTTATATTGCATTTGTTTATTTTACTATTGAGAGTAGATTTTCCGAAATAAAGGCATCATTAAAAAAAAATAGATGATTTACATTCCCCAATGCGTTTAAACCAATAAAAACAATATTCCCAGCAAAATTTATTTTTTTAAATTTCATGAATTTACATAGAAAGATTGGAGTAACTGATATTAAAATAAGTAATTTTCTCATCGTCCTCTTCTTCTTAATTCAACTGATTACGTCAGCAAATCCAGCCTTTAGCTTGGAAATTTTAACTCCAGTGAGATTTATAATTTATTTCTATTCTCATAGTCAAGTCCTGACCTTCTTAACCCCATCAAAAGTTTTTGACAATTTGTTGTGACTATCGCCATCTCTCACTTCCACTGACCGAAAATTCGCTTCTGAATAACAATGGAAAAATATGTTTTTCCTTTCTCTCTAATTTCCAACTAATTTTTTCCGATCTAGTTTTTCCGATCTTACAAGCATCCGAGTATTAAATATTTCTAATCAGAGCTCATATCGCGATTTACAATAAACTGCAAAATCAACAATACCACAAATAATAATATATTTCACTCCGTCGTATTAAACTAAAAATTACATTTGTTTTATGTAGAAATAGGGTTACAAATATCAGTATTTAGCTGCCTCTTCACTTGAGAAAAATGTTGCACAAGGCTTTTTTAATATGGGTAATCCGAGACATATAAATCGGAAAAAAAATGAATGTCTACTTTTCCCTAGGCAAGACTTTACCTTTTGGCGGAGTCTTGACCGGGTTACTCTCTGCCCGACGGCAGAGAGTCCGACAATGTCAGAATTGTGTCTAAGCGAAGTTAATTGATAGGCGGGTATATCAACTCACTCACAATAGTGTCCAACGTATTTATGAGGACTTGGACATACCTATTAATGTTCATAGGTACATATGTAACAGCCACTCTTTTTAGATTTACTCTGCACAGAATCAATGTATTTTTCTTTCAGGGTAATGTCGACTCGTTCCGTTTATTTGTTTTTCTCTTTCTTTGTCTTTTTCGGATTTTTATCTTAGAAGCTTTTCGAGAAATGGGCACATCAAATGTGTCGAAAAGAACTTCCATAGGCTCAACATCCACCAGCGTATCGTCTTCTTCAGCTATATGCCTACATTTTATTTGATTCCAGTGCATTTTGTGCACTATTTCCGGACCTTTGACGAAATATATCATCTCACTTATTCTTTTGATGATAGTTCCAGCTTCCCAATACCCGTTCCCCGCCTGATACATTCGGTAAAAAAACTTTTCACCGACTTTGTAAAATTTAATTCCAGTTTTTGTACCGTATGTTTGACTTTTTTCTTATTTAGTATCAGCTTGTCAATCTTATTGTCCGCACAAATAATTTCTGCCTGTGTCATGGCCGCAAGAGCTTTTTTTATTTGGTGTAAGCCAATAAATTTGTAAAAATTGTTAAAATAATGCATCCAAGTACACACCGTTGAATTGTTTTAGGGCTCTCTTAAAAGTATCCTTAAAATGCTCTGCCTGGATGTTGCTTCTAGTATAGTAACGGACAATTTTTATGTGCTCTACCATAAACATTTTACAACATTTTTATGTAATCTACCACAAACAAGTTTCCTTAAATTCTTTTGATGTAAATTGGGTGCCGTTATCTGAAACAATCGAATCTGGTACCCCAAACTGGCAAACAGTTAGGGTAGAAACCAAATTACTGCTCCCGTGGTTGGTTTCTTACATATCCATACTTCTGGCCACTTGCAAAAACTATCCATGCTACATTAGTACACATAACTTAACAGTAACCTTTTCTGGATGTACCAGAATGTTTGTGTGGAATTATTTAAGGATCAGTTTCTGTAAGGATAAAGGCACTACCACTTTCTCGCTGTAGATGAGAACGCCATTGCTAACTGAATATACCTAGGATACTGTTTTAACCCTATCTTTTAGTTTTTCTTCATTCCTACAATAAAATTGTCATCCAACACTTTTTTTATATTTTCCAAAGTCACAGGTACTCTCCACCCAATATTGCTTAGTACAATTTTTATCTCTACTTTCGCTTGTAAAGAAGTAATGACCGTGTCTTCCAAATGTTCACTATTTTTTGGAATAAGTCTGGTCAGTGCGTCCGCATGACAATTTAATTGATGATAAGAATTCCCTCCTGAAATCGTAGTTTACTAAAATGGTTTTCAATCGTTGTAACCTATTAGCTGTATGGGTCTGTAGGCCATTTTTGGACCCGTAAATAGCTAGCAATGGTCTGTGGTTGGTTTTTAATTTAAACCTTCTTCTGTGGATGAATGTATGAAATTTCGTAAGGGCAAACGCAATCCTTAAACTCTCCTTTTCTATCACGGAATATTTCTTTTTGGCTAGAAGAAGCGTTCTGGATGAGTGTGCAATAGATTTAATCGAACCGTCTTCGAGTTTATGCATAATGCAGGCTCCTATTCTGTATGAATTAACGTGGTTTGCTACGATTATTCTTTTTTGGACCATAATGCGTAAAAAAAAGTCTGACGTTGGCATTCCTTTAATTGTTTCAAATGTTTCCTGGTACTCCGTCTTCCACACTCATTTAGAGTCATTTTTAATAGTTCGTTTAACGGAGCTCGCAAACAGTGCATGTTTGTTATAAATACGTTGTAATAACTTGCCAGGAAATTTTGTAGGAAGCTGATATTTTCAGAAGTAGGCATGTCTTTTATAGCACTGGGTCCCGCGGGATCTGCTCACCTGCCATTTTCACCAATTATTTGTCCTAAATATTTTATTTTATTCATAGAAATTTCGCATTTTTTTGTTTTTCCGCTTGAATCCATAGTTCTGAATTCTTTTGAAAACCTAGAAAATATTTTTCTTGTGTTTTTCACGTTTTTCGCTTTTCAGCAATATAAACTCCAGATAAGCGACTGCAAAGTCAAGTCCACTCAGCATCATATCTATTACTTGCTGAAAAATAGCTGGGGCGATCTTTATACCGAAAGCCAAACAACTGAATTCATACATTTCTCGATCTGTGTTTATCAGATGTCATTTGGAACATGGTACTACAATCTGCAGATAGGCGTCGCTTAGGTCGATCTTCGAAAATATCCGACCCATATCTAAGTTTCGTAAAAACAACTTCCGAGGGTAGTGCTGACTTTTGAGGGCATCGTTTAGGCCCGTAGAGAAATCCGTGTACATACATATCCCTTTAGACTTTTTCTCTATGCATACCGTTGGTGAAACGCAATCGCTAAAACCAACTTTAAATAAAATGCTCATTTTTTCGAGTCTTTCAAGCTTGTCATTGAGCTGTTTTAACGATACAGAGGGTACATTAGTTTTCAATTTAAAAACCGGTTGTACATTTTCCTTTAGCTCGAATTTAGTTTTCATTTTATTGCACCTGCATAGATCACCAGAGAATACCTCTGGGAATTTCATTTTCAATTCTTCCTTTAAACTTTCTGCTTCGTGGATAAAACTTTTAAATTTTTGGCAAAACGAACTAATCAGACTGTTCCATAACTTAAAGTGCTGCATCCAATACGTTAAAAAAACGTTTATTTGTACTTTTCATTACAAACAGTCTTAATTTAAGCGTTTTTTCGTTTAACATCACAACTATAATAAATTCCCCTTCAAATTTTATTTTCTGTCTTGTAACACTGCGTGCGATTTTCTTGGTAACAATCAACATTGGTTTTCCAATGTTCTTCCATGTAATATACATTTATTATATTTAAGTCGGATCCGCTATCCAACTGTAGTTTAATATTTTTGTTAAGGATTTTTCCCTGCACAAATTTTCTTATATTCTGACCTTCAGATTCATTTGCGTTAGTAACTTTGGCGTAATTATTCACTGTTTTTTTTTATTTCTTATCTTTGTCTTACAGTGAGTTTTCTTATGTCCGTTTTCTTTGTAACGAAAACACTTTATTTTTGTATTTTTTTAAGTCATTATAAAAATGTATTTTTCCACATGCGTAACAGGGGTTAGGAATAATGTTTTTCTTCTTCACTTTATTTTTGACGCACATTTTTATTGTGCGACACACTGCTTAATTCGACATCCTAGGCATCTTGTCGAACATTCATAAACCTCTGACAATGTTCTGCTAGGTTTTGTAATGTCATATTGTGCTCATTTTCAAGTTTATTTAAAACCCTTCTTCTGATTTTGGCGTCTTTTGTCGACACTAAACCTTGAACAAATATCAGGTATTTAAAATTGTCAGAGTTTAATTCTGCCAGTTTAAACCTCTGACGCTGATCGCCCAAAATGCTAGCGAACGTTGTGAAATCTTCATCTTCTGTTTTTACTAAGTTCATGCTTTTCCATTTTTTTATGGAACAATGAAGTCTTTGGGCTGAACACTTCTGAAAGCATAGTAACCGTTTTTGTAAACGTTAGGTCATTAAATTTTCTTCGGTAATATGTAATTTACGAACATTGTGTATTCGCAAGCTCGTAGTTTTCTTAACACAAATATGACTTTGTGGTCGGACCAATTTGCACAGTCCGTTTTGTAAATGTCTTCGTATCTATGGAAATACGATGAAAATGTTACCTCTTCTTATGGCATGTATTTAAATTTCGCAATCGCATTTACGATAGTGTCCTGTGAAAAAAACGACTGAATCTTCGTTCATGTTACTCGTTAACATTTTCCGTTGTTGTCCTGCAAAACAATTCTTCGAATTTTTCAAGTCTTAGTAACGTTTTTGCTGTTCCTGTTGTTGTTTTAATATTTCAGTAAAGCTGTTTGCTGTTTTAAATTCCTCCATTTTGTAATTTTATGTGAGCTAACATTTTATATATATATATATATATATATATATATATATATATATATATATATATATATGTCTCTCAAAAACACTTAAAAATCTTCCTACTAGTATGGTAACGGGCAATTTTGATGTGCTCTACCATAAACATTTTACAACATTTTTATGTATTCTACCACAAACAGGTTACAAGTTTCCTTAAATTCTTTTGATGTAAATTGGGTGCCGTTATCTGAACTTCCAACATAATATCTTTACACCGAGAAACACTCTCAACAATACATAATTTTTGCAAATTGAAAAATACAAATTTCATTTTCACGTTACGTTTCCAGTACGTTATAGATTGAATAATATCCCGCATTTAAAGTTGTATTTCGAACAACTTGGTTAATATCCATGTAACCCCCAGAAAATCTTTGAACCAAAAAATGATTTCTAAATTCGGTAATTTCTTGATTGACCTTCGCCAATGTAAGCTTTGTGAATTTTAACTCCAAAACTCTTGTTCGCAAAATATTGTGTTTGTGAATTTTTTTCGTGAGTTTTGCCAATATCTTTGTTCGTAGAATGTCGTATTTGTGAACATTTATTTGAGTTCGGCCAATTTACTCGTTGCCAAATTGTTGTAACTTAAAAAGGTTACTGAATGAGAAATAAACAAAACGTAGGTGAAACATGAAATAGTAATTTCTATAATATCAACAAAATACAATACTCGCCAGCGGCGTGAAGGAGATAATCACTGCCAGTTGAGAATTGCTAGACAGTAATATCGATATTCAGTTACCTCCACACTTAGGACAAAATGTGGTACAAGGCCTTTTTGATGTGTGTAATCAGAGACATGCAGATCGGGCAAAAATTAAATATACTACTTTTCCCCGGATGAGACTCTACCCTTCGGCAGAGCCTCGTCTTGGTTCATCTATGCCCGAAGGCAAAGAATCTGACAATATCTAAAAAAGCGTCTGAGTTACCTCCCCAATTAAGACAAAATGTGACAGAAGGTATTTTTACTGTGAGTAATCCGAGCCATATAGCGCGGGGCAAAAATTGAATGTCTACTTTTCCCCAGACGAAACGCTAGCCTTCAGCGGAGCTTCGTCTGGGTTATTCTTTGCTCGAAGGCACGGAGTTTGACAATGTCAAAATTGCGTCTGAGTGACCTTAATCGCTATACGGCAATATCGGTATTTAGCTGCCTACCCACATGAGAAAAATGTTGGGAATCCGAACTATATACCTCGGGTAAAATTTGATTGTCTTCTTATCCCAGACGAAACTGCTCTTCGGCGGAGCCTAGTCAGGGTTACTCTCTGTCCAAGAAAAAAGCCTCCGACAATGTCAGAAAAGCGTCTGACGACAATATCGGTATTTAGCTGCCTATCTACTTGAGACAGAATTTATATCTCCATCACTATATCGTTTTCTATATCGACAGGATCTATCTATCTATCTATCTATCTATCTATCTATCTATCTATCTATCTATCTATCTCAGCCGTTCATATCTATCTATCTATCTATCTATCTATCTATCTATCTATCTATCTATCTATCTATCTATCTATCTATCTATCTCAGCCGTTCACATATCTATCTTCCATCTGTTCATATCTATCTATCTATCTATCTATCTATCTATCTATCTATCTATCTATCTATCTCTGACCGTTCATATCTATCTTAATCTGTTCATATCTATCTATCTATCTATCTATCTATCTATCTATCTATCTATCTATCTATCTATCTATCTATCTCAGCCGTTCATATCTATCTTAATCTGTTCATATCTATCTATCTATCTATCTATCTATCTATCTATCTATCTATCTATCTATCTATCTCAACCCGTTCATATCTATCTTAATCTGTTCATATCTATCTATCTATCTATCTATCTATCTATCTATCTATCTATCTATCTATCTATCTATCTCAACCCGTTCATATCTATCTTAATCTGTTCATATCTATCTATCTATCTATCTATCTATCTATCTATCTATCTATCTATCTCAACCGTTCATATCTATCTTAATCTGTTCATATCTATCTATCTATCTATCTATCTATCTATCTATCTATCTATCTATCTATCTATCTATCTTTCTATCTATCTCAACCCATTCATATCTATCTTAATCTGTTCATATCTATCTATCTATCTATCTATCTATCTATCTATCTATCTATCTATCTATCTATCTATCTCAACCCATTCATATCTATCTATCTGTTCATATCTATCTATCTATCTATCTATCTATCTATCTATCTATCTATCTATCTATCTATCTCCTTCGTTCATATCTATCTTAATCTGTTCATATCTATCTATCTATCTATCTATCTATCTATCTATCTATCTATCTATCTATGCTTGGTAATTTTAAAAAACTATTTACATTTTCATATATCTCTTTTCTATATCGTTAGGATCTATCTATCTATCTATCTATCTATCTATCTATCTATCTATCTATCTATCTCAGCCCGTTCATATCTATCTTAATCTGTTCATATCTATCTATCTATCTATCTATCTATCTATCTATCTATCTATCTATCTATCTATCTATCTATCTATCTATCGCAGTAAGTTTAAAATTATTGACCTATCTATCAGTATCTACTTTTCTATATCGATAGGATCTACCTATCTATCTATCTCTGGCATAAATTTTATAACTACTTACCTCTCCATCACTGTTTCCTTTTGTATATCGTTCGGATCTAGATACATTACTATGGCGGTAAGTATATATATATCTATTTACCTCCACATCACTTTCTTTTTTTTCAACTCGGTAGGATCTATCTATCTATCTATCTATCTATCTATCTATCTATCTATCTATCTATCTAAGAAGTTTTATAAATATTTGTCTCACCATATATATGGCATTAATTTTATATCTATTTCCCTCTTGATTTCTTTTTCTGTGTTGGTATGATATCTCTCTATTTCTCTCTCTTTGTAACTATTTATCTCTTTATCAATATTTCTTTCTCTATATCGGTAGATTTTATCTATCTATCTATCTATCTATCTATCTATCTATCACTGTCTTTTACTCACACACACACACACACACACACACACACACACACACACATATATATATGTATATATCATAATATTCTTATAAGTGTTTATAATAAAAACAATGTTACTTGTAACACAAGAGCTATCGTGCTTCAGTACTGTTCTTTAGTGCCCAAACATGTAGTGAAATATTTTACTATTAAGAAATGATATGTATATAAATTTAAATGTTTCAGAACAACACATTTGTCACTATATGTAGTTAGTTTATAGGTGGGTGGTGTTAGTTTTAATTCAAAGGATTGGACAAAATCGGCGTTTCTAAACCTTTGACTCTTGCGTAACCCTTAAAATAAATTAACTGTCTCAAGGAACCCCTGTTCAAAAACAAAATTATATACCCTATTTTTCTCGTTCTATTTTCACTGTAGTTCACGTGGTAGATATAAAAGTATATATTTTTGAATAATTGGTTTTAGGAAGAATTAATACTTCTTTGTTAAATATTTCGATAATAAAATTCATACTGTTCGTTTATAATACTTGATCATGGAGTTTTCCAAAACAAAGTAAGTAATATTATAAACAAAGATAAAACTGGAATGATTAAAAGGAAATAGAACTAGACTCGTGACTAGTAAGAGGGCATCTCAAAAAATAAAAAGTACAATAGAAAAGCATGCTTAAATTTTTACAGTTTATAAAATATGTTGCGAGTCATAAGACCCGTTCCCTACGCGAGAGTTCGAGTCACGCTGAGCTGAATAAAAAAGAACTAAAATTAAAAAAATGATGAAATTTAAAAAAAATTAAACATGAACACTTCTTCAAATTTATATGTATCAAAAATCGCTGACGAAAAAAAAAATTCGTACGTGTTAGAAAGCATTAAAAATGTTTAAAAATAATAAAAAATAATTTGATCTTTCCTCTTAATAGTGACATTAACATTTTGACAATAAAACTTTGTTTTTATCAAGTTTTTATAACGACAAATCGGGAAGCCGAGTTCGAATTCTTGTTGAATTCCTTGCATTCACTTACGTGTAAATACCCTTGGGAAAGGTATTAATCCGTCTCTTCCCTCTAGTTATAGGTTAAATAACAGGACAGATTGGGTTCTATAGCCTTGGCTAGCAACCAGTCTACTGCAGAATGTAGTAGCAACCTACTGCAGTATAATCTTCTGCCCAGTTAGTCATGTCTGTTTCGATACTTGATCGCCCAAGCGTGTATCACGTATGGTACTTAACTGACTGACTGACTGACTTCACGGATGACCACAATAGCTCAATGGGGTTGCGAACACAACTATTAGGGGCAAGGCATTCAAGATGCAAGAGCCCTTCAAGATCGGCAGCACCCCCAGTGTAATATGATTTTAATCACAATAATATAATACGTTGTTAATACTAATATTATATATATAAATTCAAAAAATAAATTGAAAATTCAAAATCAACAAAGTTATAAATAAATAAAATTAAAGTTTATTTAATCATGCGACTGGGTGGAAGAATAATTTGACCAGGCAGAAGATTAATTTGAGGAATCAGAAGTAGTCATATATGGCGCCAAACTCGTTCTGTCCGATGTATACAACTGCTTTTGCGTGTCAGTGATTAAAAATGGCTTCGAGCGAATGACGATCTAGGTCCTAGTAAGTACCATACTTCTTCGAATCTCGTAGAATGACGCTTCGTAATTACAAAGAACTGTACCAACTAATATTGATCAAATCACTTGATGACATTCAACAAGAGCTAAAACTAATCAAAATGTTAGCTTTTACTCTCCGTCAGTTAAATTCCATACGTGATACACTCTTTGGGCGATCATGTCGCAAAAGAGACATGACTGACTAGGCAGAAGATTATCCTGCAGTAGGTTGCCATTGCTTTCTGTGGTAGATTGGTTGCCAGCTAATGCTATAGAACCAAATCTGTCCTGTTATTTAACCCATAACTGGAGGGAAGAGACGGATTAATATCTTTCCAAAAGGTATTTACGCAACGAATTCAAATGGAATTCGAACTCAGCTTACCAAATTTTCGTCCCAATCGCTCCATAATAATGTTTTTTTTTTAATTTTATTTTTTCATCCTCAGCAATCCGACCTACCACATTTTAGTGGCTTTGTTCCCTTGTTTGGAGTGAAATGATAAAAATTAAATGACCAATGTGCCTGTATAGATTCAATAATCTATATATTCTTTCTTCCTGTAATCTATTGCCAGGAATGTTTGTTAACTGTGTCATGTCAGGAAGTTCTTCTCGTCATCTTGCACATTTACAAATCTGCCATTCGTCCATGCATTGAATATTGTTGCCATATCTGGTCGAGTGCTCCTGCTGTTCATCTCGATGTCCTTGACAAAATTCAAAGGATGATCTGCAATGTAATCGGTCATGACTTGGCATCTCGACATCAGTCCCTTTTTCACTGACGCGATGTGGATTACATATGCTTTTTTTTTTAACATTTTCACAGATTCTGCTCTGACGAGCTCATCTCTCTGGAGCCCCGATCACAAAAATTTACTCGTGCTACTAGATTGGCAAATAGGTCCCACCATTTTACCATAAAAAAACCAGTCAAATATAACTGTCACTTTCTTTTCTCGCACTTTCCGCCTATGAAACTCTCTTCCGTATATTTACTCCCCTGATAGCTACAATCTCCAGAAGTTTAAGTGCAACATCTATTGTTATCTCTTTCAATTCCTATCTTTCTCTTATCCTTTCTCCAACATCCTCTCTATTATATTCTCTTTTTTTCGCTCTCATCTCACTAACCCCTTGCGCACCAGTGGCAGTACTGCCTTGCTTGAGGTACAAAGGATTAAAAAAAATGTAAGTAAATATTAGTATAATGCAAATTTGTTTATTTAAAAGTTATCTATTTATCGCCCGGTTCACACTTTACACACATCAATTGAACAGGTGAAGAGGTTCGTCCCTTGTTTCCTGTTTAGGATGCGGTTTCCGGTTTTTCTCTTTTCCAATCTTTTCACTCTTTTCTTTTTTTATTTTTATTTCAATTGGAGTAGATAGACTAAACTATCGCCCGGTTCACACTCCACCCACGTCTATTGAACAGGTTAAGAGGCTCATCTCTTGTTCCCTGTTTAGGATGTGGTTTCCGGCTTTCTCTTTTCCATTCTTTTTACCATTATGTAGCCCCCTGCGCATCAGTGGCGTTATCGCCTTGCTTGGGGTGATATGATTAAACAAAACAAAATTCTCTTTGTATGGGTATAACATCTTCAAGCTAGTTTAAAAGACTATGCATGTATTTTACATTAAATTATGAGGGCCTTTATACATAATATTATAATACATTTGTTTCATGAGATATATCATATTTAAACACTCTTCTTTTGACTATTGGCAATAATTTAAGTTAATTTTATATCTCGAGATTCTTGAAAAAATCAAAGGGTCTGTCATGGAATGAATCCTGACCGGGCTTCTCGACTCCAGTCACCTTTTTGATTTCTTGCTTACCAGCCACCTACAATTTTTAAAAATCCAAATATAACATCAATCGCCATCTTCTGTCTTCTTGAACACTGTTCCTTTTTCTTTAATTCTCTTCACTAAAATCTTATCATTTCTTTTCACTCCTGCAACACCCCGTGCATCCTTGTGGAATTATCACCTCGCTTGGGGTTAAATAGTATTTTTTATAAAATATGCCTTAACGCAGTTAAACCCGAAAAAGTGATCTTAATCTAAAGTAACCTCAGTTATATTAAAGGGAACTGTTTAGCAAAAACATAAACATTTCTAGATACAGCCACAGAAGGGTACTGAGATTAATATGGACATAGCGCGTAAGCAACTTGGGAATTGTAAGATAAAACATAAACATATAGGGTATATACCTCTGAATCTAAAAGTAAGTGCTAAAATTTATTGGATACTGAACGAAGAAGATAGACTTTGACACTTTAGAGACGTATCGAAAATAAAAACGAAGAGGGATTGTACAGCAAGCCACTTACCAGACGAGCTTGTGTGAAATGATGGCACAACGATACATCCGAGCGATGGTATAAAGACAAATGTTTTTAAACACTACAAAGAATAGAAGCATATGAAGAACCATGATCATTCACGTCATGATGGACACCATGCACTCTGTTTTAAATGCAAGGAAGTGCTTAAATTTAAATGTTTAAAATATTTTATTTTGATGACGTTTATCGGCCATTTTGTTTTTATTTTGAAATGTAACCAATCACTTCGGAACAAATTTCGTACAGCAAATGTAACATGAGAACACAGCGAAAAAAAGATGTTTTAAGTATATTTGTTATTAACGCATTAAAGATGAAAATGTATGATTTCAACACAGTCCTGAACCTATACATAACTGATAATATCAACGATGAATGGAAATGTTACAATGTCTAAGGTAAAATTTGTATTAATAAGTGAGACTCAATTTTTTAAATAAAACTGGGCAGATGAATAAATAAAAATCTCAAAGCAAAGATCACCATTACATGTAGTCTGTACATTATTTAAAAAGGCCAAAACGTTATGTCGTACATTAAATTATTTAAGTTAGCCGAAAACCTGTCTTGCAAAAGATTACTTAATAGATTTATTTATAAGTCAGTTAAGTGTCATACGTGATACACGCTTGGGCGATCATGTCTCGAAAGAGACATGACTGACTGGGCAGAATATTATCCCGCAGTAGGTTGCCATTGCTTTCTGCGGTAGACTGGCTGCAGACAAAGGCTATAGAACCCAATCTGTCCTGCTATTTAACCCATAACTGGAAGGAAGAGACGGATTAATACCTTTCCCAAAGGTATTTGCGCGTAAGTGAATACAATGGATTCAACTGGAATTCGAATCCCTGGCTTCTCGTTCCGAGCCGATATCCACTGTACCACAACGCACATCCCCTTACTTATAAATATGAAAAGATATATACAAATGAAAAGATTTGAAACTTACTTTTTCCATTTCACAGAAAAAGACATTAAATTCTTTCATTCTTTCATTTTTCACTCTGAAATTAAGTAGCCTCTCTGATATGCTAGTTCCATGTTTTCAAGCGATCGAAATGGAATAGTCTATAATTTATTAGGTGTTAACAGGGCGTAACGTTCGCGCTAGCTAATAAGGAACTAATTAACTAACGAAAGGAGGGAGAAGTAGAATTATAATAGAGATGTTTCTCAAAGTTAATGAGTCTAAGCACTGACTTATTAAAGCAATTGCATTTTCATTTAGTTTAATTTTTTATATATTTGCAATAACTGTTCTTGAGCAAATTTCATACTACTAAATAGTTTGACATGTTTTTTCCTCGAAATGGTTAAGAAAAACAACTCACTAATACAAACTACAATCATGAACATTTTTAATTATTATGGGAGAGAGGTAAGATAATTTAATCATTGTGTAAATTGCGCTTATTATCGCTGTTATAATAATATAAAAAAGTAATCATCAAACTTTAACAATATTTTCTTTTTCAAAATATTGATACTTTTGTGACATAGTAGTTGTTTTCATTTTATTTTTTCTTTTATTTATTGACAACACATTTTTTTATCGGTATCACCCCAAACAAAGCAATAAAGGGTTACAGGGTATGGAAGAATTAGGCACTAAAACATTAATAGTGAAAAGAAAAAGAGAACAGTAATCAGGAAGACTGTAGATAGAGATTATTAATATTTATATTTATATACCGTTGTGGTGCAGTGGATATCGGCTCGGAACGAGAAATCGGGGAGCCGAGTTCGAATTCCAGTTGAATTCATTCCATTCACTTACGCGCAAATACCATTGGGAAAGGTATTAATCCGTCTCTTCCTTCCAGTTATGGGTTAAATAACAGGACAGATTAGGTTCTATAGCCTTGGCTGGCAACCATTCTACCTACTGATGCCTACCTACTAATGGCAACCTACTGCGGGATAATCTTCTGCCCAGTCAGTCATGTCTCTTTCGAGACATGATCGCCCAAGCGTGTTTCACGTATGGCACTTAACTGACTGATATACCGTAGTGATAACTTCATGATAGCGGTAGTTTTGAAAAATAATCTGAGGTGACTTCAAACAAACTGTTTAAGAGAATCACGAAGAAAAAAAAAATATTATAGCTAGTGGGTTTATATACACTCCTGATCAAAAATTTAAGACCACTTAAAAATCTTTAAAAAGAATTTTTTTTTTTACAGATAGATTTTAAAC
The DNA here is from genome assembly GCA_037127315.1 of Ascarosepion bandense. Taxonomy (NCBI): domain Eukaryota; kingdom Metazoa; phylum Mollusca; class Cephalopoda; order Sepiida; family Sepiidae; genus Ascarosepion; species Ascarosepion bandense. The sequence continues at coordinate 1,202,327 of JBBBDQ010001725.1, forward strand.
TCCTCCCACTTAAGGTTACCAATACTACAATCTAAAAGGTTATGGAAACAAAAAGCTACATTCCAAACATTTTATTTAGAAATTTACATTTTTATAAAATCAAAATTACAAGACCAGGGGTATAAATTGTTAGATCTATGGCAATTCCAATGTTTTTAGTTCAGTTAGACATTAGCAATCACTGCGTAAAGATGTTACCATGCCTAAAGCAAGCAAACTTACCAAAGTTGAGCGTTCTCGAATTCTCGAATTCCATAAGCAAGGTTTGTCACAGCGGGCGATAGGTAAAAAGGTAAATCGCAGTAAAACTGTGATTTGCAACTTTCTAAAGAACAGTGAGAATTATGGAAAAGCAAAATCCTCTGGTAGGCCCCAAAACATTTCTCCTGCATTGAGTAGAAGAATAAGACGGGTTGTTATGAAAGACGAGGACTTTCATCTAGTCAAATTAAGGCAGTCACAGATGCAGTCACAAGACGGACCTTGACCTTTCTACAAGAAAATGGGGTCCCGTAACCATCAGAGGCATGGTAAATAAAAAGCGTAAACAAATTCCTCGGTTGCTTCCACGTCACAAGTTGGACCACTTAAAGTTTGGTCGTGAATACCAAACATGGGACGTTGAGAAGTGGAAGAAAGTCCTGTTTTCTGATGAGAAAAAATTCAATCTCGATGGTCCTGATGGCTTCCAACGATATTAGTAGAACAAAAACATGCCTCCTGAAATTTTCTCCTCACGTCATAGTGGTGGAGGGTCCCTAATGGTATGGGATGCCTTTCCTTACAGAGGGACGATGGAGCTCCAGGTGATGCAGGGTCGTCAGAGAGCGGGTGGTTGTGTTAACATGCTACAAAAAGCATCTTTGATGACGGAGGGCCATCGTTTGTGTGGGGATGGATGATTATTCCAAAAGGATAATGCTGCAATCCACGCTGCAAGACGGACCTTGACCTTTCTACAAGAAAATGGGGTCCATCTCTTGGGATATCCTGCATGCTCACCGGACTTGAACCCAATTGAAAATGTTTCGGGCTGGATGACAAGAGATGTTTATCGAAATGGCAAACAATATTTAACAAAAAATGAACTTTGTGAAGCCATCTTCAGAAGCCGGAGCAACATCCCCCGCACCTTAATAGAAACGCTTATTTCTAGCATGCCCGACAGAATTTTTGAAGTCATCAAAAGCAGTGGAGGTAGACTTCATTATTAAATTTGGTCGTTACATATTTTCATACACTTTTTGTACAATTTCGTAGAATTTTTGTCTCTGGTCTTATCATTTTCATCATAAATTTCTAAATAAAATGTTTGGAATGTAGCTTTTTGTTTCCATAACCTTTTAGATTGTAATATTGGTAACCTTAAGTGGGAGGAGTTTAAAATCTATCTGTAAAAAAAATTTCTTTTTAAAGATTTTTAAGTGGTCTTAAATTTTTGATCGGGAGTGTATTTTCGCAGATAATATTGACATTGATTAGAAATTATAAGAATATGTAAGACAAAATCTGTAATGATAAATGATAAAATAAATCGTTTCAATGTTTCTAAAAATTAATGTTTACAAGAATTGAACAAAGTATTTCATTCTCACTGATTCTATCCTTCGTTCTGTACATTTTTAAAAATTTCGTTTACAAATGTAACAAGCATTTCGGGCGAAAATGTGCACTGAATACAACAATTAGGTGTGGGCCCTTGCCGTCAAAAATGATGGCAAAATATTTATATCGATATGCCGTCTAAAATGATTGATGTACTTACGACTGAGTATCTAACATTAAGACATAAAAAAAACAAAAACAATCCAAACGAACGTGACAGGCAAGAAATATAAAATAAATTAAATCCACTCAATTTTCGATACCTCAATTTAAATTGAATTTTTAAAATAAAAATGTTTTCTTGAAGCTATTTTAGCTTTAAATGAAAGTCAAGAGATTAAATTTACTAATTACAGTAAGCAAAATACCCTGGTGTATTTCAAACCGAAATTATATTGATCGGAATCAAACAATTTCAGGTTAAAAATTTTTTTTTTAAAATTTTGAATTTCCGCCATTTTTCTTCGATTGTAAACAGTAGCCAATTCTCGTTTTTAAAAAATCTTACAAAAATAAAATACATCTTGCTGACACATTATTTTATTAAAATTAACGAATTTAAACTTACCTGAAGTTCCCTTGGAACAAGAATTGCTTGCTTACAGCTTGAAATTTTTCAAAAGAACGTTTCTCAATTACGGTAGCCTTGTTATCACAGCTGTCAACACCTTATCAGATGTGACAACTGATGATTTACAGTAGCGGGCCAAAAGTATGGAAGATGAATTTGGTATAAAACGTTAATACATGGATTTTTGCGGACCTGAAGGTGACTACCAACACTTTTAAAATTTGTTGTTTTTCAATTTTTAAAAAAAAATTTTCAGTACAATCTGATCGATTACACTAAGCTCTCCGACTGACAAAAAAAAAAAAATTAGAAAAATATTTAAACAATTTTAGGCGGGGGCTCTGTTTTTCATACAACGTTATAATAAATCGATCCTCCATTTTGGAACCATCCGCCGGTACGACATTACCACCACCTGTAAATTTGTTGATTATCAATTTTTTTTACTTTCTTCGGTGCAAACTTATCGATTAAACCCTAAACTTTCCGATTGACAAAGAAAATTTGGAAAAAATTCAATATTTAAACAATTTTAGGGGGGTGCTCAGTTCTTCATACAACGTTATAGTAAATTGATCCTGTGCAATTAACTTTTTTGTTTGTGCATATTCAACAACTGAATCCTTTACGAAATTTTTTTATAAAGCTATTCTTGGAGTTTCCGAGGAAGATGCCATTGTAAAAACTGAAGAAAACTTGACAAAGACAAAAACAAAAGCAACAATTCGCCCTAAAAAAAAACAAAAAAAAAACAAAACAAAACGACCCCAACGTGAGTGGTTCCAAAATGAAGGATCGATTTAATATAACGTTGTATGAGAAACTGAGCCCCCTCTAAAATTGTTTAAATATTGAAATTTTTCCAAATTTTTTTGATAATCGGAAACTTTATGTAATAATCAATAAGACTGCGTTGAAAAAGTAAAAAAAAAAAAATGTAAAACAATAAATTTAAAGGAGGTCGTAGTCTCCTTCACGTCCGCCCGTTTTTTTTTTTTTTGTTTTTTTTTTCATGTCAGGGAGAACAACCCTTGAATCACGTGACCTTTTAAAGATCGCGTACGGCCACCCGTACAAACAAAAAACGGGTAATCAACATGGAGAAAATTAAAATGTTTTAATTATTCAACAAAAAAATGAGCACCCTCATTTAAAGTAACTGTTTAGAGTTTTCGATTAGTAAATATATTCGCCACACATTAATTTAAAAAAATCTCCTCCGAGGAGGAAATTTTTAAAGATTTTTGAAACTTTGAGAAATTACTTAATAAAAAATAATAAAAATGAAACCAATTCTTGTAAAAATTCATTATCAATAGAATTTTTTTTTTATTCAGACAATGATATCATTTATTTTATGTTTATAAAATAAATTAAAAGTTTATCCAAATAAAATATGGCATAGTTTTATTGCATTTTTGTTTTCGCAATTGGAGCAGATTTTCTAATAATGGGAAATTTTTTGAAGAAAAAACGACAGTTGATTAGCTTTCCTTAATGACTCCTGAATTTAATTAAAATTATCTATATATTGAGACCTAGTCGCATTTTTCGACATTTCTAAAAATTAATTGGTGGGGCGGGGGTAACATATGTAACAAAAATGTTTTTATCAATATTTTCTAAAAAGAATTATTTCGAAACTGATTTCCGTTATTTATGAATAAGTCCTGAAACTTTCATCACAATTCGACCATTATTTTATTTTTGCAAGAATTTCCAAATTAATGTGTCTTTCAAAAAAGTCAAAAAATACCTTTGCATAATATTACGTTTTGACGTAATAAACTCTAGCGTCAATTTATGCCTCTCTCTGACAAGAGAAAAAAATGATTTTCTACCACTAAATGAGCCTGTTAGAAACAATTAAATTAAAAAAAAAAAATTAAAAAATAGTTTCATCTATTCTCTTAATGATAGCATAAACATTTTGCCGAGAAAACTTTGTTTTTATTTAGTTTGATGTTTTTTGCTTCAGGCTATGCTGTTTTTGAGCGATGTTTTGGAGGTACCTAAAAATTGGATAAACCTTTATGAATCCATCGGTAATAACCTACTGAATACAAAAATATTCAACTCATCAAACCGAAAGTTCTCAACGAATTAATATCCTCCGTGGAATTATCCTTACCAATTAACAAGGATACTACTTATATATATATATATTAAGTACCTCCGCTAATTTGCAAAAAAAATGGATAGTATGAAGAAAAAAAGCCCCAAACTTTATAAAAGAAGTTTTTCCATCAATATGGTTGTTATTATTAAAAGGAAAAATCAAATTTACTTTTCATATTTAAAAAAAAAAATTTTAATCGTTTCTAACAGGTTCGAAATTTTGGTAAAAAATCTTGTTTTGTTTTTCGTCACCGTTATCCGCCGACGAAAAATCGTTACCAGAGTTTGTTATAGATAATGTAATATTACGCAACATATTTTTTTTGGTGAAAAACATTAATTTAGAAATTCTTGCAAAAATCAAATAATTGTCGGATTTTAATTAAACATTCAGTTATTTTTTAAATTATTATTTTTAGAAAATCTTGGTAAAAATATATTTTCTACATCTGTTACTCCGCTCCACGTAAATTAATGAAATTTTAAGAAATTAAATTTTGTTTCGAAAATTTATTTTATTAGTTAAACGCAGAACTCCTTGGAAATGTAAATCATTTATTACTTGTTTCAAACAGTAGGCCGTTTTTCCAAAAATCTGCTCCGCATAATAAAATAAAAAATGCAATAAAACTATGACATTATTTTATTAGATAAGCTTTTAATTGGTTTATATTTATATATATATATAAAGGACATTATAGTCTGAAGAAAAATTTTTACAATTGTTTTCATTTTTTTAATTAAAATAATCTATAAAATTTCAAGTTTTTAAAATTCTACAAAGCCTGGTTGCGGTTAGGTTATTAAGTTATCAAGTGAAGACTATATTTACTAATCTATCTATCTATCTATCTATCTATCTATCTATCTATCTATCTATCTATCTATCTATCTGTGTGTGTGTGTGTGTGTGTGTGTGTGTGTGTATAATTATTGAAAAAAAGGCACTGTTAAAGAGAAAACACTCGGCAAGAGGTTTAATAAGTGGTAATAAAGGGAATGAACTAAGCCGATGCTGCTTCCCTCGCTATTGTCTCGCTCTCTCCATGAGTGTGACGGGAGGGATATATATATATATATATATATATATATATATATATGGTGTAACAAAGTTGTGGAACTCGTAGTTTTTTTTTTACCTGCTGTTCATGCATTTACTTTTATAAAGAGTGCTCGATACAACGTAAAGCGTTATATTGTAATAGTTGTTACAATGGTTTATAAATTCATAGTATCACAACACAAGAATTTCCGCGTTTCGAAGCTGTTTTACGCGCTTCTCATCGGGTGACAAAGTTGGAATCCAACTATTACAATATATATATATATATATATATATATATATATATATATATATTCTAAACATATGCTATTAAATATAAGAGACAATGAATGTCTATTATGTTTAATCATGAGCCGTTCTAAACGTCGTATTTTTGCTTTAATTTCAGTCGAAAATAAAAACAAAAATTCTCCAAGATTTGGATAATTATTTATTGGTTTTCTTCTAAGCTTTCGGCTCCCATGAGCCATCTTCAGAGAGGTTGTTTAAAATCCACCATCACCGACGATATTATTTTGCGTTGACATAAAACTCCGCTTGGCAACGGCAATAGTTACCAAAAATAATAAACGCAGTTCTTAAGTTTGCGATGCGCTTTTATGACGTCACACCGCGGGATAGCGCGAAATGACAACAAAACCATGTAATATGTTATTTCCTGTTTTAAAGTTGATTTTATCGAGTGTTGGTTGTTTTGATTTGATGTACATGGCCTCCAATATCTGCAGGTTCCTTTTACTGTGTGTATGAGTAAGGATCACCGTATTGTTGACCAAAATCTGATATTACCTACATGTTTATGTTTTTCAGATAAATGTTGTTTAATAGTACTCTAATCAGAAAGATGATATGTAAGTCTACTGGAGAGCGTGGTTGTAGTAACACCAATATATGTACTAGGTTTTTGATTAGTATCAGAGATGCAATCTCTGAATGGGCATGTAAATTGGTACACTACATTGTTTTTTTGTAGAGAATTTAGTTTAGAAAATTACTTGCTGCCTCGATATACTAAATATATATATATATATATATATATATATATATATATATACATATATATATGAATAAATACACACCAGTCTTTATTATAATAGTGAGGATTATATGGCAGACGAAGTAGTCTTTTGTAAAGTGATTTAGTGTGTATTTGTTTTACACGTTTGAAGACAAAAAGCAACAATAATAAAACAAGTAACAAAAATAATATAAAACATGTTTATGAAGTAAGTTTATTTCCACAAGGACTTATTTAATAATGATATCAACATACAAACACCTTGAAATCGAAATCTCTAAAATGTGGCACATAGGTAATCAACAATAACTTTTGTATTTGGAGCCCTAAGGCTGATTGGAAAAGGTTTCAATATACACATTGAAGGGATTCCTAGTAGCTCAAGCCTTAAAGAAATACATTTACTCCCAAGTACCGCTCAAACCTTTTTGTTTTGTTTTGTTTATTCCCAAAAAATGATAAATGGAAAAAGTCACGATGCTATTTCTGATCTTAGGTCTCTGATTGGTACCCGGAAGAAATGTGTATACACCAGCAATTAAAAGAAATAATAATAATAAGTAAATAAATAAATAAATAAATAAAATTTGAAAAAGGGAGAAAGTGCTAGTCTGCACCAACGATGCTATAGGAATGTCTAGGGGTGATTTTATCCATCACAATTTTTGTTGGAACTGAAAACCAATAGAAGACTAAATTATTCCTGTTGACCTCTTTCAGTTGAGCTGTATTATTTATCAATATTAACTACATGCTAAAAATTTCAAAATAAGTAAGAAAATTTCATTTTCCGTATTTTTTTTTCTTTTTAGTTTTTAAAACCTCTTTTTTAGTCTAGTTGCGGGAAAAATCAGTGGGTCATTTTCTAGAAGATAAGTACAAACAAATAAAAAAAATAATAATCATTATTTAACCATAAAACGAAATTAAATTTTTGCAGTATGATATTTAAAAAATATAAATTTTATGAAAGAATCAGATAAAAAGCCAAAAAAAAAAAAGAGATCGAATCAGGATTCTTTAAAACATCACACACACACACACACACACACACACACACACACACACACACATATATATATATATATATATAGAGAGAGAGAGAGAGAAAGAAAGAGAGAGGCAAGAACTAGACTAGGCTTTTGTCACCAGGTGGAAAGATAGTTTAATTTAATATCTGCTTTGTACGCGGCATTGCAGATTTCTTTTTCAATTTAGACGAATTCCCAGGATTACTTTTTCAATCATTTAAGATCAGCATCTCGATTTAAAGACTGGATGAAGTCGAGAACTTTTCAGCACCGCACGTATATACTGATGTCTTTCTGTTGTATCTGTGTGTGTGTATATGTGTGTGCGTGCGTGTGTTCTATATTCATTTATGTGTACGCACTTACCTCCATTTTGTGAATGAGTATGCGTTGGTATTGTTTGTTCTTTTTGTAGTGTAAAATTTTGTGTATGTCTTTGTGAATTTACATATATATATATATATATATATATATATATATGTGTGTGTGTGTGTGTGTGTGTGTGTGTGTGTGTACATGGATATATCTATATGTCTGTTTTTACCCCTGCTTCACCTTGTACGACTATATGAGCATGTTTAAATCTTATTTTGTTTTAGGGAGTATCAGGGCAGGTGTTCAAATCTGTTATATGCACATGCGTGTGTATATATGCAAATGCACACATATACGCACGCGTATTTTCGCCCACACACGTACGCACACACACTCGTGCAGGTGGATAAACGCACACTCCATGATATATATACGGTGTAGGCGCAGGGATTAAGTGAAACTAACAGGGAACTTTGATTTTTATGTCCATACGTATAGGTGCCTATTTCTTATGCGTCTTGTGCGTGTGTCCGTTTTTCATGCGTTTGTATTAATCTTTTATTGCGTGATTCCTTCTAGAATGTTGGGATAGGTGAAAGTGCGGATAATTTTTAGGTGTACTCAAAATCATCGATGTGGGAGACCAAAAATTAACAAGACGGAGGGGAAAAAAAGCGGGAAAAAGAATGAACACTAAAGACGAAGGCGGGACAAATGAAAAGAGATATAAATGATACGGATGAAGAAGAAGAAGAAAAAAAAAGACAAAAGTTGGGTGGGGTGTAAGAGGAGACAGAAGAGAGATACATCAGCCAATGATTAGAAGTGTCAGTGTTTTGCCAGATAGAGTCCAGGGAAATAAAGTTCATGCTTTTTTTTTTTTTTTTTTCTCAGAAAGCCTCACGTATGTGTTTTGCTTGGCAGGGAAAAGGTGGTGGCCCGGTGAACGAGTACAAGATACACTGAATGGAGGCCGGCGTACTCGAGCTCCTCCTATAACTAACTTTCACGAGGGAGAAGATGGGTAATGGGGAGAAGGAAAAATGCTGGTGTGTTATAGCGTATAAAAACGCAGCTATCATTCATACTCGCACACGCAAACACGCACACACACGCGCACACACACGCACTCGTACACGCACACGCAAACGCACACGTACACACATACGCACCATTCACACTCATACACGCACACATACACACACACGCCACGCAGCCACACACACACGCATGCCCACTTGCACACATACATATATGCACAACGCACATACATGCCCGCATAAACGCACATTTCATGATATATATATATATATATATATATATATATATATATATATATATATATATATATACAGTGTACGAGCAAAGAAGTGAAACTAACAGGAAACTTTCATCTATATATGCACATGTTCCATATTCAAACGCGAGCAATTTTACATTATTAAACAGCAAATTTAAAACAATATGAAAACAAACACGCACACACATAATATATATATATATATATATATATATATATATTGTCATCCGCAGACAGAAATGTTTCGCTGTATCACAGCTCATCAGTACGGTTAGACTCCGATTGCTCCCTAACCCAGGCTGGCGTCAGTCGGCGAATATATATATATATATATATATACTAGCAGTATAGTCCGGCGTTGTTCGGGTGTAATGAAATTTTTTAAACAAATCCTTGGTCCTGGAGCTCAGACTCAGCCTAAAGAATATTTGTGTGACGTTTGGTGAGAATCGGATAAAAATTGTGGATTTGTATAAAGGACATACAGATAAACAGACACACACACAAACATCTTGCCATATATATATATATATATATATATATATATATATATATATATATCTTATCAATTTTCTGCACTATTGTAAGAACTGCAACCTTGAAACTTCTGAATATCGTTTCTTATGACTTTGTCTATGAGTGTATCAAATTTGATTAAAATCAGAGCACTCCTTCTATAACCCATATTTTTTCGATTATCAATTTTCGATATTTATCGGGGGTACCTCGACACAAAACCTCGCTAAGAACACTCGCAGGCGCTTATAGTGCAACTGCGTAAATTTTCGAGAAAATCGGTCCAACCGTTTCGGAGTCTATAGGTAACGGACACACACACACATACAGACAAAGTTCCATTTATAAATAAGTTTATATATATATATATATATATGTGTGTGTGTGTGTGTGTGTGTGTGTGTGTGTGTTGTGTCACTATTTATCTTATCTACGTACACATATATATTGATAGCTGTCAATATATCGATCTATGTTTATATCAATATATATTTATGTCAATAGATATATGTATATATATCTATATATATATATATATATATATATATATATAAGATGTGAATGTAAGATATTGCACACTGAGTGCTTGTGTTAATGCAATAGTGCTCGATGTGATATCTTAATAAACGAGTGGTTCCGTGCCGTCAAAAATGACGACAAAATGTTTAGATCAATATGCTGTCTACAATTTCGGCAACATGTATATTGAGGTACCTACTATTAAGCATCTTATATTAGACACAAGAAATAAAATTCGAACACTCTAACCGTGACAGGAGGATATATATATATATATATATATTTTTCTGAAAGGTTTTTTTCTGTTGCTGAGGTGATGTGTCGTTCCCCGTGGGGATCTCCATATCGAAATGGCCATTCAACATCTTTGAATTAATCCTTTTTTAATATATATTTGCTCTGTAATATTTTATTACATGGAGCTCTCTTCCTGTATCATTTTTTAATATTATAATAAATTTTTAATATTAATTAGGATCGGGTTTTTTGGAATTTACCTTCCTGCTTTTTTCCCTTGGATTGAAGTATCTGAATTAAAATATATATATATATATATATATATATATATATATATATATATATATAACGGTCTTTATTATAATAGAGGATATATATTCTTCAGTCCTCGACGACATAATTATTGCAAAAATAAAATAATATGGCAGCGTTAAAGAGCGAACACGCGGCATATAGGAATATGTTTACATCTAATTAGCGATAAACGATCGACCGTTCTATCTAATCTAAACTTATTTATAAATGGAACTTTGTGTGTGTGTGTGTGTGTGTGTGTGTGTGTGTGTGTGTGTGTGTGTATCCGTTACCTATAGACTCCGAAACGGCTGAACCGATTTTCTTGAAAATTTATACAGTTGTACTATAATCGTCTGCGAGTGTTCTTAGCGAGGTTTTGTGTCGAGGTATCCCCGATAAATATCGAAAATCGATAATCGAAAAAATCGGGTTATAGAAGGAGTGGTCCGATTTTAATCAAATTTGATACACTCATAGACAAAGACACAAGAAACGACATTCAGAAGTTTCAAGGTTGCATTTCTTACAATAGTGCAGAAAATTGATAATATATATATAAGGCAAGATGTCTGTGTGTGTGTGTCTGTTTATCTGCCTGTATGTCTGTATTTTTTTCAGCCTTTTTATTTTAGTTTTTGCTTCGGGCTTAACTCTAAGTAGGTATAATTATAGTTCTTAGTCTTAGCCATGATAACATTTACTCAGAGGACTTATTTAGCCTTCAAAATTCAGTTTACGACAAAAAAAAACTATTTGATATCGATACCAGAAAATCAATATTTGACTTACATCTATTCATTTTTCTTTCAGTCTACGGTTTCGCTTTAACTGGAAACAACTATTACTTTTAAGTCTTTCGTGCCAACGTCCAAGGAGTCTGAGCTCCAGGACCATGGATTAGTTTTAAAGCTTTCATTACACCCGAGCAACGCCGGGCTATACTGCTAGTCTCTATATAGATGACTATCTGTTTATTTCTCTCTATATATATATCGCCTAACCAACCGATCTCTGTCAACATCGTTATCTATCTATCTATCTATCTATCTATCTATCTATCTATCTATCTATCTATCTATCTATCTATCTATCTAAGTAGAAAGGAGAGAAAATATTTTAAAGACTTTTAAAATATTCTGTCCAAAACATTTCCCTAAACTGTTAATAAACATTTCTCAATTCCTGCTGCTTAATATAATATGTTTAACCAATAAATTACCACATAAATAAATGTTGGTGTCCTGCTCACTCATTTAATAATAATAATAATAACTAATTGTACCCATAGAAATTCCACGGAATTGATTTTTAAGTACTGTTTATTCACTTCCAAAATTTGACCTCAGAAATAAATTACTTATGCATGCTTCTTTGGAATTTTAATTACTCATATATAAATACTTTTGAGTTCTTAAATACCAGGTGGAGGAGAGGAGGGTTTTGAAAGGTTAGATTTACTTCTCCAAAAATATTTACAAAGACAGCTTACACTTCTAAATATCCATTTTCGATATATATTCAATGAAAATATCATTTTATATTATGCAGGTAAATGATCAAATGAAGTCTACTGGAACTGCTAAAGAATTTCAGTTAGTCGTGGATATGCATGTACATATAAATTCCTTTTTCAATACTATAGTTTAGTCAAATCCAGGGAAAACATTCGCAACTACAGCATTGCTTCTTCATTTGTGTCCTTTGATGCAAAGATAAATATCACAACTGGTAGAGAAACATATTGTTTCAGAATGCAAGGGCAAACTTATCATTATACTGCCAAACCTCATTCCGAAACAGAACAAGGACAATAACACTCACTAGTAAAGTAAATTTGAATAATTTTAAATATGAATCAACCAAGTTTTTAAACAAATCAGTTATAATTTAAATTAAATAATAAATAATTTCAAATATGTAGTTACAATTAAAAAAAAAATTACAGTTAAATCTAAATATAGAATCTGGTACAAAATTTAAAAATAATTTTTTATAAAAAGAAATTGGTTTTCATCAGAGCCGGAATCGATGAGGTTTAATTAGGTTTAATTAAAATAAGCAAAAAGGTAAATTGCTCAGCAAGGATTACGGACATTTAGACAGAAGATATTAGGTATATGGCAAATCTAGATTTATACAGAGGATCGCCTATTGCACGGCTAGTGTACTCGAGTACTCTTTAAGGTCCGACTATACGAATAAAAATGTTTAAAATGGCCTTTTTTTCAAGGTACGTTCGGAAAGATAAACAAACTAGGTAGATACTATACTATATATACTTTTTGCTACACGTATAAAAGGTAAGCGGACGAAGGATCTTAAATAAATATTTTATTCTCAAAATAATCATGTCTCAGTTTAGTTCGTATCCGTAAAAAGCGCAAAATCAATTAATGATATATTTCTGACGGGTTCTTCAGGAGTTTAGGGGTTTGTTCCGCTTGTCTTATAAATTCATAGTAAATTGATCCCCATGAAGTAACCGACCTCTAAGATAGGTTTCTAACACTGCTACGGTTACATATTCAATATATTTCATAGTTAGGGGCTCCTAGTAAACTATATGATCCGACATAGTATATTAGGGAGAGGTCGATTTTTGCGTCAAAAATGTATACAAAAATGTAGATCGTGTACAATAGGTACTACCACCGACTTTTTGAAAAAATCTGAATGACGTATTTTATAAAATTTTAATGCTTCCTTTAAACTTAACTTTTGTTTCTGTTTGAAAGGTAATGGACGAAAGATATTCCTCATAAAAAGAAAAATAATTTCCGTACATAAATAAACATTTTAGAGATTTTTATAAGATTGGTACATTTTATCGTCGCTTGTCGACCTATCAAGCTGCTATTGTATACAAAAAATCTAAACAACAAACTTTTCTTTAAAATGCAATATTTGTCCTAGAGATAGGTTTCTAAGTGTGTTAGTAGACATAAGACCTAACTCACTGGAGTTTTTAAAAGTAATCCTTACCTTTCTTTTTTTTTTAAATAGAATGAAAATAACATTTTATTTACACACTGTAGGCTGTGAGGTCAAAGATTAAAAAGAAATACAGTAATTTTACCCCTGTTTGAAAAAGCGCGCGATAAAGTAAAAATGAAACCTAAAAAATACGGAAAAACAGCAGTGCAATAATCAAGAATTTGTTATTTATGTTTAAGAAATACATTTTCTTTATTCAATAGTTTAAGAATATAATTATTTTATTCTTTTCGCTTTCAATAAACTTAGTATAAGGAATAAATTTGAAAGTATTAAGGAACTAACAAAGCAAAAATATGTAACTACGTAACTTCTACTCCAACAGTTTCTTTCCTCGCACTTCCCGACTGTGGAATTCTCTTCCAAACGATTGCTTCCCCGACGGCTACAATCTCCAGGAGTTTAAATGTAAGGTCAATAGACACCTCCTAACACACTAACCTGCTCCCATTCTATCAAGCACTCTTCCCATCTGCCCAACCCTCATCCTCGCTATCCTTACTCATCTGTCACCTTCCTCCTGACATTCCCTATGTCTAACCACTCCTTCTCTTTACCTTCCCCTATGTAGCCCCATGCGCAATAGTGGCAGTGGAATGCCTTGCTTGGGGTGAGATGATTAAAAAAAAAAAGATTAATAATTTCAAAAGAAAAACATTTATTTCAAAAGCAAATTCTAGAAAATTACAGTAAAGTATTTTTTATGAAAATGAAATTTTCTTGACGAACAGCAACGAGATGAATTTCAAAATCACACTGAAAATTATGGAGAATGGTCGATTTGTGTAAGGTATATCGAGAGTTTAGGGTTCTTCTTTGCAACAGAAATTCATAGTAAATCCATTCCCCGAATAATAGCTGAATTCTAAAATCGGTTTCTAACACTTCTACTGTTACGTATTCAATATATTTCATAGTTAAAGGTTCTTAGTATTCCATAAAATCCGACATTATATGAAGAAACCCTTCAGAAAAGTGTTTTTCTTTTTTTTTTTATTTGCGCCAAAAATGTACACAAAAAAACGCAGTCATATACGACAAGTACCTCTAAAATGGGTGCGTTTTTTTCCGAAATAAATGCAAAAAACGCTAACCTCTGTTTTAAAATAATTGCCAAAAATCAGGGAAGTATGTTTCAAACGAAGTTTTCCGGAAATATTTATTAATGAATGAATATTTTGCTTCTTTTTTTTTTTTTTTAATCATATCACTCCAAGCAAGGCGGTAACGCCACTGATGCGCAGGGGGCTACGTAAGGGTAAAAAGAATGGAAAAGAGAAAACCGGAAACCGCATCCTAAACAGGAAACAAGGGATGAGCCTCTTCACCTGTTCAATAGATGTGGGGGTAGTGTGAACCGGGCGACAGGATGAATAGGTCTTTATTTTAAAAAGTTGGGGAAGTATTTTTTTTTCAAATATGTTGCACCCACTTCTTAATATATCGTGTGTACTTTTTAATTTGGGGGCGGGTGTTTGCCCAATTTTTTTATAGCTTTATAAAGGAAATCCCTTGAAAATATTATTTTTAAAAAAATGAAATTTCATATTTGAACATACGGAAAATTCGACCCGTATCTTACCAAAAATAATTCAATATAGCTAAAACAATATTCTTTTTCATAATTTAATAAAACACGTTATTTTCATTCAGATTGGGCAGAAAAAATCTACACTTGATATTTATTTTTTAAAAATTACTACTTGTTTCGCGTGATTTTGAAATTTACCCCGTTACCGTTCATCAAAATATTTTTTATTAAATAAAAACATGTTTGACAATTTAAAAAAATGTAAAGTTTAACATCATTTTCCAGTGCAAAACCGGCCACTGTTTATTTATTTTTGAAATACAAAGAATGTCGCACAAGGCCAAATGGGGATGGAGAAGGTGTGTGTCTTCATCTGTCCTAAATAAATTAGCTAGCCACGATCGCTGACCCAAGCAGACAATACAATATTCCTTACACCAAACCATCACATTTTTAATTACCATTCTTACTACAAACACCATAATACCTCAAGACTCCATGACATCTCAACTAGTCCCATCTGTAAAATTTGTAAAATTTGTCTTTGGGGAGTCTAGAATAACACACGGGCGGGCTACTGATTCGTTTGCCTTTAGACTGCTCCTTTTATACGCCCCCGTGTACGGGAAAGTCGTTGTGAGCCTCGTTTTCGCTTTGTTGCGTCATGGTCATGTGATGTAAAAAAACTGTGCTTTTGAGGGGAGTAAAGATAATATATCCCGTTTAGTCAGTTAACGTATCTTCGGATAGGGGTAAAATAACAGTGTTTCTACTTTGTCCTTTGACCTTACAGGCTATCGTGTGTAAATAGAATGTTATTTTCATTTTGTTTTATGTAAAAGGTAAGTATTACTTTTAGAAAACCCAGTTAAATAAGCCTTAAATTTACAAATATACTTCGAAACACATCTCTAGGACAAATATTACATTTTAAACAGTATTTTAAATTTGTTGTTTACATTTTTCGTGTAAAATGGCGTCTTGATGAGTGACGATAAAACGTACCAATATTTTAAAAATGACTAAAATGTTTATATACGGAAATTAATTTCCTTTCAGTCGACCAAGATGATTAGTTGGGCGTGCCGTTGAATTGGACACCACATTCACCTGTGATCTTTTCCTATGGGGTATGTGGATTGACCAGTCTATATCCCACCTCTTCATACAAGCCTAATAGTACATGAGCAGAGGCACTAGAGAATGTTACGCAAGACATGCTACAGCGTGTTTGGTAAGAGCAGGACTACTGAATTGTCGTGTGTCCTGTCATTGATGGTGAGCATATTGAACGTTTGTAAGTCTTTATGAAATCGATTGTAAAATTCACATCCCTTTGAGTATTGTGCTCGAATTTTAATGAATAAATCTTTTATTGTCCAACATGAAGCCTATTTAATTTCGTTTTCTTGGGACATATGGCTACTCAGATATTCATACTTTAAATGATATTTGGAGACATCCTTTATTTTATATATATATATATATATATATATATATATATATATATATATATATATATTCATTTAGAAGCCAGTTGTTTACGTAACCTTGGTTTCAACCTTTCAGTATCTTTAGACAATTCATAACAACTGATTCTCTAACGCTTTTATTATTTTCAAACGTACAACAGGGATTTTTACAAACGCACAACTGTAAGTTTAAATTAACTGAAATTTCAAAGTTAGAGAGGGGTTTTTAAATGTTTTGAACATTTTCATCCAGCTTCGTATGATTCAAAAATGTGGTGTGTTTACATCCGGACACCACTTGCGTAAAAAACTGGCTTCCAAATGAAAAATATTCAAAAATTCTACATTATACAATATATATGTATTGAGCACTTTTTTATAAAACTGTATGCTGGTCTAAGTAAATTATGAGTAAAAACTAGTTAACAATTATATATATATATATATATATATATATATATATATATATATATGTAATTATGTTATTGTAAATTATTTGAAACCTAGGTTGCGGAAATAACTCATTTTCAAATGAAAAATATTCAAAAGTTCTACAAGGTAATTGTATTGAATACTTTAGAATACAACTTGGTCTAATTTAATTATGACCAAAATCTAACTAATTATATATATATATATGCTTGTGTGTGTGTGTGTGTGTGTGTGTGTGTGTGTGTTGCTGTGTGTGCGCGTGTGTGTGTGTGTGTATGTGTGTGTGCATGCGCGTTGTTTAAAATGTTTTTCACAGTGTACAAATAGTTTACAGATCAGGAGTGTCAGGGAGTGTCATACTGATCCTCAGTGACGCACTTTGATCCAAAATAAATAAAACTAATTTTTTAACGAGTACTCTACTAACAATTAAATCTAATAAAACTATAATTAATCTCTCTCAAAGTATATTTCATTTATTTTTCACAGATTTTTCTATCATCATTGCATATTAAATTGCCTGTAATACGAGAAATCAAGGAAGTAAAAACAGGGCTCAGTTATGACTATGACTGATTTTATTATGGTGGAATTTACCGAAATGTCAGCGGCATTTTTAGCATAGAAGCCTTGGTATTTGCAAAGAAACGTCAAATAACGAGGATGGGTAGAGCTGACAAATATTTTCTTTGAATTTCTATTATCTGAATGGAGGGATACTTAAAAAAATAGTCGTAACAAAATAGTCTATGAATGTGAGAACAACATCAGGTCTATTAGGTTTTTTACTATTAAAGTATTAAGAAACAAGAACATTTCGTTAAAAACAAAGAAAATAGTACTGAACTGTTATGTAATATCGCTTGTCCTACATGGTAGTCAGTCAGTTTAGGTGCCATACGTGATACACGCTTGGGCGATCATGTCTCGAAAGAGACATGACTGACTGGGCAGAACATTATCCCGCAGTAGGTTGCCATTGCTTTCTGCGGTAGACTGGTTGCCGACCAAGGCTATAGAACCCAATCTGTCCTGCTATTTAACCCATAACTGGAAGGAAGAGACGGATTAATACCTTTCCCAGGGGTATTTGCGCGTAAGTGAATACAATGGATTCAACTGGAATTCGAACTCGGCTCCCCGGTTTCTCATTCCGAGCCGATATCCACTGTACCACAACACACACACACATGGTAGTAAACGCCGGAAAATCTCTTCACAAATGAAGACCAGAATTGGGGCACCAGAAATGTGATTCTATAGAATTGAACCTGGGAATGCCAGGAACCGAACATGTGAAGAACAACAAAGTTTTAAGGAAAATGGAAACCGTTATACTTTGAATCAGAAAGAGACAAATAAAATTTCGAGGAAAGAGGAATTGGACATTTTGATAATGACTGGATATACCAAAGGCAACAGGTATAGAGAAATTAAGCGAATAACTGAACCTAATAACTTACCTAGTAACGAGACCTAATAGCTTACCTAATAACTGAACCTAATAACTTTCCTAATAACTGAACCTAATAACATACCTAGTAACTGAACCTAATAACATACCTAGTAACTGAACCTAATAACTTACCTAATAACTGAACCTAATAACATACCTAGTAACTGAACCTAATAACATACCTAGTAACTGAACCTAATAACTTTCCTAATAACTGAACCTAATAACTTACCTAATAACTGAACCTAATAACATACCTAGTAACTGAACCTAATAACATACCTAGTAACTGAACCTAATAACTTTCCTAATAACTGAAACTAATAACTTACCTAATAACTGAACCTAATAACATACCTAGTAACTGAACCTAATAACTTACCTAATAACTGAACCTAATAACATACCTAGTAACTGAACCTAATAACTTACCTAATAACTGAACCTAATAACTTACCTAATAACTGAACCTAATAACTTACCTAATAACTGAACCTAATAACATACCTAGTAACTGAACCTAATAACTTTCCTAATAACTGAACCTAATAACTTACCTAATAACTGAACCTAATAACTTACCTAATAACTGAACCTAATAACATACCTAGTAACTGAACCTAATAACTTTCCTAATAACTGAACCTAATAACTTACCTAATAACTGAACCTAATAACTTACCTAATAACTGAACCTAATAACTTACCTAATAACTGAACCTAATAACTTACCTAATAACTGAACCTAATAACATACCTAGTAACTGAACCTAATAACATACCTAGTAACTGAACCTAATAACTTACCTAATAACTGAACCTAATAACTTACCTAATAACTGAACCTAATAACTTACCTAATAACTGAACCTAATAACTTACCTAATAACTGAACCTAATAACTTACCTAATAACTGAACCTAATAACTTACCTAATAGCTGAACGTAATAGCTTACCTATAGCTGAACATAATAACTTACCTAATAGCTGAACATAATAGCTTACCTAATAACTGAACCTAATAACTTACCTAATAACTGAACCTAATAACTTACCTAATAGCTGAACATAATAGCTTACCTAATAACTGAACCTAATAACTTACCTAATAACTGAACCTAATAACTTACCTAATAGCTGAACATAATAGCTTACCTAATAACTGAACCTAATAACTTACTTAATAACTTGCCTAATAACTCAATAATTTACCTAACGATCTTTTATAAATGGTTGGCAGAACAGGGTTTAGAAAAGATAGCGAAAAGGCAGACCATAATAAGAGCTACAAAGGACATGCATTTTTGGAGAACCATAAAAACCCACGGACAGAAGGGTCACACCACATAAAAGAAAAACAATGATGATATAAAAAAAAGTCCTATTTCTTTCTTTTCTTAAATTCATATAGCTTGAAAATGTAATAGAAGCATTTTTCTGTCCTATATTGCAAGTTCCTATTATGGTTATATTAACGTACACATTTATATAATAAATCTTTTTTTTATCGTCATTGCTAGCATAGTACCTGTCAAAATGAGATATCATTTAGAGCATAGATAGACACTTTTGTCTAGGATCAGTGGAGTATATGTGGGCTCTAGCTGGAATTAAAATATCAGTTCTACCACTTCAGTCGATGGTTAGAGAAATATCATTTAAAAAATGAAAAACACACACAGTGCGAAAGAGATTGAGGGAAATAAAGAACTAAAGAGAAAGATAGAATATATATATATATATATATATATATATATATATATATATTGCTTAAAATCTATATTTATTGGGGAAAGTGCTCAATACGCAAAATGGAACTTTTTTTGTATATGCACGCTGTCATGGCGATAAGTTCGAGAAGGATAGACCATACTGAATGCGACAAACCTCTAAAGACCTCAACAGTGTTATAGGTAAATATCCACACGATCTCAACGACCAAACAGGCAGAAGTGGGCAGCGCCATTCGGACTGGCGTAATCAAGACTGACCCTGATAGACCAATTATCCGACCGCCCGATTCAACCAGGTTTGCTAAATATCTCCTATCACAATCCTCTGTCAGCTGCAAGCAAAGTATGAGGCCAGTTGTGCAGAGTTGCCCATCAAAATCAAATTCACGCGAATGGCTTCGTCAAACTCTCTTTGATTCACAGCCATCTCCCCCACCGCCACCGGAAAGGAGAAAGGAAGTAGGGAAAACGGATGACGATCTTGATGTCCTGATGCGAGCTGGTGCCAACTACCACACTGTTTAGATCTTGAATACATATTAACCTTACGGTATTTAAAATATACCCTTGGAAAAGATATTAATCCATCTCTTCTCTATTCAACTATGGCTTGAATAGTAGGATAGATTGCGTTCTATAGCATTGGTTGGCAACCAGTCTACCGCAGGAAAAATCGCAACCTACAGAGGGCAAATCTTCCACCTAGTCAGTCAATGATCGAAAGAGATATGATCGCCTGTATCACATATGGCAATTAACTGACTGATTGATATGGATTCTGAGCCTACAAAGCAAGATCATACTGATGATCTAGTTTGTAATAAAACACTGGGTGAAGTCGGCAAACCGCTAGAATTCATCAAATACGGTAAGCTAACTTTACTCAAACCTCTTAACCCTCTAGGGCCATTCGTATCATATTTGATACAGTATTTCCCTATAAGGAAACATTTGATATTTCCCTATAAGGAAACATTTGGTATTCATTGACTGAGCAGTCAATACTGCTTTCATTTGAAATTTATAAAATATTTCTCTTAAAAAATTTTTCAGGAAAATATTTCTTTCAAGGCTTGTTTTCATACTGTATCAAATATGATACGAATGGCCATAGAGGGTTAATAGTACCCCGAGCCTTTTCTGGAGAGAAGGCAAGGTTGGCCAGGACATGCGAAGTACCAAGAGAATTACCTTGTATAAAAACGCAGTCGACCGTAGTGATTGCAATAACTACCGGGGCATCTTCCTGTTAAGCATTGTTGAAAAACTCTTTGCTCGTTAGTTTTAGCGCGATCGTTTCCTTGCTGATCATATCTATCCAGAATTCCAATGTGGATTCAGAGCAAAAGATCCACAGCTGGCATGATCTTCTCTCTGCGTCAGCTTCATGAGAAATGTGAACAACAGATGCTACAATACATCGTTTTCATCATCTCTCAAAGCAGGAAAGATCTATTTCAGTTAGTAATGAAACTTAGATGTCATTCACAGTTGCTAATCATCATCATCATCATCATCGTCTTCTTTCACGAGAACATGCAGTGTGTAGTCAGATATGATGGCGAAACTTCAATGTCCTTCACTATTTAGAGTGACATCTCTTGAACCAACTTTGATTGACATCTTCTTTTCCATGTTATTGAGCTTTGCGTTCGGTCAAGTTGTAGAAGCAACGGATAAATTACTCAACTTGACCAGCCTGAGGACAAAAACCAAGGTCCGTACAGTACTCATCAGCGAAATGCTGCTTGCTGATGACGCAGCTCTGACCATGCACACCAATCACGGTCTTCAAAACCTGATAAATCAGTAAAATATTTCGGCTGAATATTACCATAAATATGATGAGCATTGTGGTGCAGGATGTGTGTTGTGGTGCAGTGGATATCACCACGAAAATGAGAAATCAGAGTTCGTATTTTAATTGAATTCTTTGCATTCACTTTCGCGCAAATACGCTTGGGAAAGGTATTAATCTCTTTCTTCCATCAAATAACAGGATAGATTGGATTCTATAGCCTTGGTTGGCAACCAGTCTACCGCAGAAAGTAATGACAACCTAACTGGAAAATCTGCCCAGTCAGTCATGTCCCTTTCGAGACAATTTTATTAAAAAAACATCATACATCTTCATCAATCAACAGAGATAACATGGTGCTTGACGTCAAAGACCACTGCATATATCTGGGCTCTACTATGCTAAAAACCTATTACTTGACATGGAAACTGACAAACGCATCGTCAAAGAAGCAGCAGTGATGGCCAATTTTAGCAAGAGAGTAGGGAACTGTAACCCTATTTCTGCAAATAAAAAAATGTAATTCTTAGTTTAATACGACGGAGCGAAAGAAATTATTATTAGTGGTATTGTTGATTTTTCAGTTTATTGTAAATCGCAATATGAACACTGATTAGAAATATTTAATACTTGTGTGCTTGTAAAATAAAATTAAAAAAACAACAGAAAAACTAGCTGAAAATTGAAGAGAGAAGAAAGGAAAAATATATTCTTGCATTATTTATTCAAAAGGCGATCGGAAGCTTTGTTTGTTTTTTTGTTTTTTTCGGCCGGTAAAAGTGGAAAATAGCGATAACCAAAGCAAATTGTCAGAAAATTTTGATGAGGTTGAGGTTAAAATTTTAATTATGGGAATAAATACGAATTATAAATCTCACTGGAGTTAAAAATTCCAAGCTAAAGGCTGGATTCGCTGACGTAATCAGTTGAATCAAAAAGAAGAAGATGAAGAGAAATTACGTCAGAGAAGGTATTGTTGCCCACTGGTTGAAAGAAGCCTCCCACTTCGAGATGAGTAGGTGGAAGTAATTTCATTGGTTAAGGATTTGATTTGCATAAGATACTCGGGTCTCTCCGCATCCCTCAAGAGAATTTGGGACAAGTATAAAAATCGAGACCCCAGCGAGCAAAATCAGTTTCAGAGCTGCCGAGTGAAAGAGACCAAACGAACTTACTACTGTCGTCGCCACTCTTCCATTCTCTCCACTTCGGCTATTTCCGTAAAGCTTCGATAAATAGCCCTGAAATAATTTTTTGTTTTAAAAGTAATTGGGAAAATTGAAAGCTCTGAATATTCTAAACGAAACTTTCGCTCCGTTGTGAAAATTGAATTCGACGATTGCACATTCTGCTTTTGTTGTTAATTATTATTGCTTTTATATATAAAGACTTTTTCCGCAACTCATCTAAGCGTCTTCGAACTTATTCATTTTATTTCATTTTTATTTTTTTTATGCTGTGTTTATTTTATCAACACAAATGTACGCGTGTGTCCAGTCTGGTTTGAGGTGGTAGAGAAACGGCTACCGGGTTTTCAACGTGTCTTTCCTGAGATCAAAATACTCAGTGTGGGCAGGAAAGTTCACCGTTGTAATAGACGTCTTGAGGACCAGCTGCTGTGACGAGGCCATCATCACGATTAGCGACCCGAGAGCGTTGTCATATCTAGTGCCGTGTTCGACAGCATCAACTCTGACTCAGGTTCCGGTCATCATCCTCATTGGCTTCCGTGGACCGGAGTTAGGACCCAGGGCCAGGCGAACGTGTTATAAAAACAACAGTCAGCTGATTTTACGCAGCAAACTAAAGGTGTTCCAGTCGTGTGTCTGTGGTACTCTGCTTTACGGTATTGAACAGCATACATTACGGCATCTGGACATCAAGCAAGAAAACGCCTGGGAAGCTTCTATATCCGCTACCTACGACGTATCCTCGGCATCACATGGAAAGACAAAGTTAACACTATTGAGCTGGAGTAAGCAGACCCCGATAGCATGCATCTTCTCCTTAGTCAACATCGTCTTCGGTGGTTGGGTCATTTACATCGTATGAATGACGGTCATATACCATATCATGTATGATGAGCTTGTCACGAGACACCGTTCGCTAGGCCGCCCCACACTACGTTTCAATGACGTTTGCAAAAGAGACCTGAAATCGCAAAGGGTGACACCACACTGATAAGACACAAAAGACGGGAAAAGGTGGAACTCACTGTTGGAGTTAAGAAGAGAACGAAGGAATTAGAGAGAGCAATATCAAACCCCCATTCAAAATTCCAACTTCATCTTTACACCTGCGTTGAGAGTAACATGTAAAGATTAATCTCCAAAAATTGCTTGTAGACGGACAATGTTTAATCAATAAAGGACGCTACAATTATCTTGTAAGATGAATGGATGCTTACTACTTGGTGAAAGTGCTCAATATGCAAAAATGGTTTGTGCGTCGTTTTAGTTTCAATGTTCACACAATTGTTTAAAACTTAGAATATTTATTGGGGAGACCATTATCTGGCATGAGGTCTATGTTGTCTAACTTTCTATGCTCACATATCAAAATTATAATGTTTAAAATCCATTACATTTATTTGAGAATGTGATTAACATCTGGCTGTTGCGTTAATTTCTAAGTTGTGTTTAAAGTCACTGTTTAAATTTAAAATACATATACCAGCTATGGCATATGAAGACATCAATAATTCCAGGTGTTTAATGATTGGAAATTGTTTTGATATATTCATTGAAAGGATCCTTGGCAGCCTATCCTTTCAACAAGTACAAAACATTGTTCTCACAAGTACAGCTCACATCTTACGAATGGTTTTAGCAATGTACAAAAATGAGTGATTTTAGATTCTTTCATTTTTATTTTGTTAACAAAACTTTTCTGTGAAATTGTCATGATACCATTTCTAACCTTAGATCTCTGGTTGGGACCTGAAAGAAATAAGTATACAACAGAAATTAAAAAATCTTTATGTAAAATGTGTGGGATCTTATGTATAGGAGGTATATTTTTTTAACAAAAATTAACAAAGGAAAATGCAATAAAGTCATTTCTGACATTAGGTCTTTGGTCGAGACATGGAAAGAAATATGTATACAACAAGAAATCTGTTGTAGAGTAGCTAGATCCCCTTCAGCACTCTAACCGATGGACTGGTTCATAGCCTGAAAGAGTCTACGTTTATGTATTTAAAGGGTCATTTTTAATAAATTGCGGCAAGCAGATTGATATTCGGACTGATTTACTTCGTCGGATATTCTACATTTAGACTTTCCTCTTTTTGTCATGTTGTTTGTAACTTATTGTTCTGTATTTTCTGTAAATATCCGATAGCACCGGATGCTGTGATGAATAAATATATTAAGTACTCATTCTTCTCTGTGTACCATTCGCCTCGACGATACAACAAAATCAAAGGAAAATAATAATAAATAAATAAATGAATAAATAAATAAATGCCTTCTCATAGCTATAGCAGTGCCAGCAGGTAAAATATATCATGCAAGACAGTTTCAATACAATATCCTTCATTGGACTATTAAGCGAATGGATCCTTCACTGGACCATTAAGCAACTGAATATCAAAGCGAGAAAGCTCTTCACTTGTTTATCGTCTCTCTCTGTGCTCAGATTCGAAAGAGTCGGATGATTAGCTCGACTAAAACAATCTTCGAAAATGATAATAATCAGTCTTCACAAATACCAACAAAAACGTGGAAGAAATAAGAAACGTTATTTCTGAGATAAACGAATCCAAGTCAAGTCACTGGATCCAGCCAATACTTTTGTCCATTGGGCCATAAAGCTACTAATATGCAAGGGTGGTGACTGAGTGTGACAGAAACCGAGAAAACATTTATTGACTAGAAAAGACAATAAAAAATAGAAGATGACAATTGACGTTGCGTTTCAGTTTTTGAAGATTCTATTTGACATGAAAGCAAGTAACAAGAAAATAGTTCCACAACCAGGAAGTTCGAGAGAAGAAACTATTAGCATAAAGCTTGTGTTTTCATCGACCAATTTCAGCTGTAAAATTACCAGACCTAACTGCCAATCTTGTACTGCGCTTAAATTCGAACAGTCGAGATACAAAAAAAAAAAAAAAAAAAAAAAAAAAGAGAGCTTATCAGAACGATGAAAATCTTTGTAGAGAATTACGGTGTGGGAAATCGACTGAAGCTGAGGTGCCAGATCATAACTGAGGACATTGCACATTCTTTTTTGGATTCTATCAAGAAGCTCTAGATCTATAGCAGTAGCAAATCTGACATGCTCGACAAAGAAAAACTGACAGTTGTCCTCGAAGAGGGATCGATATCAATGGTTAACTGGGACAAGAAATGGCTTCTAAATTTTAATGTCTCCAAAACAAAACTGCTTTCATCTGATCGCCATTGAGAACATTTTCTACCTGCCATCAGCATCCAAAAAATGAAACACTTTGTCACTTGTTGAACATATTTTCCACTGGCATGGTGTGGAGTGATTATATTGAATCCGTTGCTACAAGAAAAGTTGGTTTTCTCGTCAGAATCCATCTTGCCCGTTTATAAATCTACCATTTGTCCGTGAATTGAATATTGCTACCATATTTGGTTTGTTGTTCCTACTAATATATATCATGAGATTATTGACAAAATTAAAAGAAGGGTTTGTACTGTAATCGATCCTGATAACGTCTCGACGTCAGTCACTTTCTTACCGACGTGATGTTGTTTCACTCTACATTTTCGACGTATATTTTCGTGACAATTGGTCTGACAAGCTTTTCTTCTTGGCGTCTCGATTGGCAACTAGATCTCATTGTTCTATTTTTGCATTAGTTAGGTGCAACCGTCTATTCTATTCTGATAGTTTATTTTCTCATCTGTGAAACTCCCTTCCGATTCCTTGTTTCCCTGCAAACTACAGTATTCAATAAATTAAATGCAACGCGAATCGCCATCTGTTGTCTTCCTGAATCCTGTCCTTTTATTGTCCTTCCTCAACACTTCTCTTCACTGAATCTTCTTACTCTCAGTAACCCACTTGCGTCTTAGTAGCATTATCGCCTTACTCGCAGTAAAATGACTAAAACAAAGCACCTGGGCAGACGTGGCAGCAATATCCAATGCACAAATAAATGGTAGACTTATCAATATGTAAGACAGATTCGGACAAAACAAATTGTCTGGTACATTACAGTGGATTATCTTTCCTAGCAGTTAATCTATCATTTGATCTAAACTTATTCATAAATGGAACTTTGTCTCTGTGTATGTGTATGTGTGTGTGTGTGTGTGTCCGTTACCTATAGACTCCGAAACGGCTGAACCGATTTTCTTGAAAATTTACACAATTGTACTATAAGCGTCTGCAAGTGTTCTTAGCTAGATTTTGTGTCGAGGTACCCCCGATAAATATCGAAAATCAATAATCGAAAATATCGGGTTATAGAAGGAGTGGTCCGATTTTTGTCAAATTTGATACACTCATAGAGAAAGACATAAGAAACGATATTCAGAAGTTTCAAGGTTGCAGTTCTTACAATAGTGCAGAAAATCGATAATATATATATATATATATATATATAAAAGGCAAAATGTTTGTTTGTGTGTGTCTGTTGATCTGCCTGTATGTCTGTATTTTTCAGCCCTTTTATTTTAGTTTTTGCTTCGGGTTTGGCTCTAAGTAGGTATAATTGTAGTTCTTAGTATAATAATTGTAGTTGTTCTTAGTATATATAATTGTAGTTCTTAATCTGTAAATAAATATTAGGAGCATCGGACCAAACGTGACAGCAATATTCTAAGCACTGACGAATGTCAGACTGGAATATATGTAATAGATGTTCCAAAGAGAAACATTTTCTACCACAACAAAATGAACCAAATTTCAGCGCAGTTGATCTAGCAATGGATTCACTATAAATGTTCTACTTCATATCGGCCTAGAATAATAACAAGAGAAGATGCAGTATTTACATTATCCAAGCTATTGTCCTCATCTTAGTTGCCATTTGTACGATGTTTCAGCCGTTGTACGCTCCGGCCTTCTTTAGATGCTAGGAATTTCGAACCGAACTCTTATATGGACTCCATTCCTTTCGTAATAGTGCCTCTCGTGGTAGTCATGGGTTATCTCCCTCTAACCCTGTAAGTTACTTGTTCACCACTGCTGTAGCCTGGTATTGAACAAACTCTTTGGGTCAAGTTATAGGAACTAAACAACGTCTATATCCAGGGAGATTACTCATATTACCTCATCTCAGAAATATAGACCAATACTATGAGAAGATGCAATGTGTCACTCTCCTAGAGGCTAACATCAGCCATACTGATGAACTGCAAAAAAGACTATCTTAGATGATACAAAGACCAGTTTCATTTTAGAGGCGTTAAAATTAATAAGCAATTATTTTTCCAAGTTAACAACAGACTACGGTTCATTTGTGAGATCAGCCGACAATTTGACCTTATCAAATTGATCAAACTTATCATCAGGACAAGAGTAAATGGTTGCGTCATTAGCATAGAGGATAAGTTGAGAGCTGATGTCACCAGGAAGGTCGTTAATGAAAATTAAAAACAAAGTTGAGCTAAGGATATAGTCCTGGCAGACACATGAAATATTACTGAAGGATCTAGAAGAGTGGCCGTTCAAGCAACTTTCACGATTTGATAAGAAAAACTGGATCAGCTCAAAATTTCACCCAGATATACCATAACTTTTCATCTGGCATGCAGACTCTGTCGAACGCTTTCGAGACACTCAAAACAACAGTCCGAGCTTCGCTATTCTTATCTAAAGTTTTATAAAAATTTTACAAAATAATCACTAATACATCAGCAGTTGACCTAGTGCAACGCAACGAAAGTCATATTGGTTGTTTGAAAGAAGACCTTGCGATGTGAGATTTTTAACCAGTTCAGCTTTAATTAGGGTCTGGAGTAGTTCACCAAAAAGAGGTACTATGCTAATATGCCAATATTAGGAAGGGACGGTTGGTTCACTTTTCTTAAAGACTGAAATAACAGATTAGGAGTTCCAAGAAGCAGGGAAGCAAGAAGCAGCGAGATATTTATTATACAGTTTAGAGAGAACAGGAGCCCGTTCGACAGCACTAGCAATAAATGTTAATTCTACTCTATCTGTTATGCCGGCATTGATTCCTGGCAACTGGAAATTTTCTCTTCGTGATTTGAAGCACAAAATACAGCGGGAATTCGGTAACTTGTTGAAATAAATATTACTAGCTGCTGCTGCTGCTGCTGCTGCTTCTTCTTCTTCTTCTTCTTCTTCTTCTCCTCCTCCTCCTCCTTCAGGATGAGCGCGATCTAGTTCTACAAAATTTCCTGTCCTTTGTAGCTCTTAGAAAATTTTCTTGTTTCCTAATACATTGATTAGCCTTTGAAAGTCATCTTTCGCTATCCCAATGCGCCTTCAGTTATTATTTAATTTATAATCCGATCTTCAACTTCAACTTTTTGCATAAAGATAAATACTCACTGAGAATGATCTATTATTTTGTTAAGGGAGTCTAAAAATAAATTTCTTATAACTATTAGACACGCATCTAAAATTTAATATTTTATATTTTAACATAACATCAGTCAGTCAGTTAAGTGTGTTACGTATACACTTAAAATAGGAGAAAGACAAGTATTTTTTTTTTAATCATTTCACCCCGGGCAAGGCAAAGATGCCACTGATGTGCGGGGGGGGGTACATAACTGAAGGAAAATTAATTAGAGGAGAGAGAAGAGGATTACAAACCAATTAGAAAGAAGCAATAGAAAGATGAAAATGCAGGTGTGATGACAGTTGCAAGGGGGGAGAGAAAGGGAAGCATATACAGGGTGGGGGAAGGGCTAGAGTCAAGTGGTTAGTAGATGAGTATTGACATTGCATTTAAATTTTTGGAGGTTGTAGCCGTCAGGAAAGCAAGAATATGGGAGCGAGTTCCACAGGCGGGAAGTGCGAGAGAAGAAGCGACAGGAGTAGAATTGTCGTTTGCATTTGGCTAACCTAACTGTGAATGGGTGGGACCAAGTTGCCAGTCTGGTTGCACGAGTAAACACCTGTTGAAGAGGCACCAGTGACTTAAGTTCGTTTGAGCAGAAGCCATAAAAGTACTTATAGAACAGACAAAGGGAGGCCACATTTCGTCGGTGGGGAAGTGGCTGTAGTCGAGCCGCCAAGTCAGCACCTATCATGTTACTAACTCTCCTTTGGAGCCTGTCGAGAACACTGAGGTGAGCGGCAGGGGCGCCTGGCCATAAATGGCAGCAGTACTCCATGCAGGATTATATTGTGGTGTCATCTGCGTAGATGCGTAGATGCCTACTTGGGACTTGATCTCATCCGGGAGGTCGTTGATGAAAATAATGAAGAACGTCGGGCCCAGGACACCGGTATTCGTGCTGTAGGATGAAGAGGCATGCCCATTCAAAACGACCTTCATTTTGAGGTTGTTTAAAAAGATTGGATTAGGTCAAGCAGGCGTCCGGTGATGCCGTAACCCCGTAGCTTGCAAAGGAGGCCAGAGTGTCAGACCCTGTCAAAAGCCTTGGAGATGTTCAGAGCAACTGCACGAGCCTCGCCTGACTCATCGAGGGTCTGGAGCATGTACTCCGTAAAGGTTGTTAGCATATCGGTAGTGGACCTGGCAAAGCGGAAGCCATATTGCTTGTCAGAGAAGAGTTTGTGGGCAGTAAGATGTTGAACTATTTCAGCATTGATTATGGCCTCGAATACTTTCCCGAATATCGGTAGAAGACTGAGAGGGCAATAGTTGGATGGGTCCGAGGGTTCACCATAATTCTTAAAAACAGGAACGACTGAAGAGAACTTCCAGCATGCAGGAAAACAGGAAGCAGAAAAGCAGTAGTTAAGCAGTTTAGAGAGGACAGGGGATAGTTCAGGGGCACACCTCTTAAGGACTATCACCGGGATTCTGTCGTCACCGCTCGCCTTATGGGGGTCAAGTTTTGAAATTACTCGGGATACTACCTTCGGGGTAATATGTACGTCGTGCAGTTTGGCCTCAGTTCTAACGGGGAAGTCGGGTGAGCATACTCCAGATGGGTCAAACGTGGAGTTGGATGAGAATCTGCGGGCAAAGCACTCAGCTTTGTCCGCGGATGATGTGAGATTAAAGGAGGTATAGAGGATTTGCAGTTGTTAAGCACCCGTTTGGAAATCCTCACATGTGTATATATATTTTAAATTTTAAATTTGGTCAATGAAAATATTCAAAACTTTTATTTACCAGGTTATTTCCATGAGGTTCTCTTTTTGGTTTTTTTTTTATTTGGTCGGCAACTTTTCTTAGAGATTCTTTCGGCTGGATATACCAACCTGCGAATCAAGCCGGATTTGATAATGCCAGAAATTCCCTCGCTACAACTGACAACTCTCTTCTCAAAATCTATTTTTATAGGGGCTAGCACCTATTTAGCATATTTCTCGAATCATCTCGAATCATCACGACATATTAGTTATAAACTATAGTTCATTTCAATGAGCTTAATTAGCTCATATCATCAGACTCTTTTACATCTGCCAGATGGAGGAAATATTGTAAAAGAGTCTGATGATATGAGCTAATTAAACTCATTGAAATGAACTATAGTTTATAACTAATATGACGTGTTGAGTTTTCCTTTGTAAACTTCATATCGCTGTGGTTAACACCCATCGATCTCTCTATATGGATTTACCTATTAATAATTTATATTAAGGAAATCTTGTTGGAGTAACCTCAGCATTTACGGACTGACAACTATTTAATCATATCACCCCGAGCAAGGCAGTAACGCCACTGGTGCGCAGGGGACTACGTAAGAGTGAAAAAATTGGAAAAGAGAAAGCCGGAAACCACATCCTAAACAGGGAACAAGGGATGAGCCTCTACACCTGTTCAATAGACATGGGTGAAGTGTGAACCGGGCGATATTTTAGTCTATATATATATATATATATATATTGAGAAAGAGAGAGAGAGAGAGAGAGAGAGAGAGAGAGAGAGAGAGAGAGAGAGGTTTAAACAGAATATCTTCATTCAAACATGTTTCATTGAATAATGGAGACACATTTTTTTATTTATTTTAAAATGATTCTTTCCAGTTCTCTAATCAGTTTCTTTGTGATCTCAGAGGAGATCGAACGTACTCGGGGATGAAAAAACTACGGTGACTTCCTCGCCTAATGTCGTCTTAACATAAACAAGCTGATTAGAAATCTGGGAAGGATTATTATAAAAATAAACAGAATATATATATATATATATATATATATATATATAGAGAGAGAGAGAGAGAGAGAGAGAGAGATGTCGGTGATGTTTTTTTCATGGTAATTTGGTTGACTTTAAGTGGAAATGCATGCTAGACAGCCACCAGTTTTTTATTCAGAGCTGCCCTTCTCCTAGATTGATTGTCAACCAAGGCGAGTCGGAACTACTATTAATAGCTAGCTGAGAGAGGATGCATACATTCCATATGTATTTGCGTGTAAATAATCCCAACGTCCTAAATTCAATAAGCCAATCTTACTTATTTACTGAAAACCTCTTACACTATCCGCACATCAATATATATATATATATATATATATATATATATATATATATTACTGTAAATTGAGATAAAATTTAGAGAGGAAATAGCCATTTTCAATATGTCATTATAAGACATGCATTGTCAACCCCGTTTAAACAAAGAATGAGGAAATATTCTAATGCCGGTGAAAGCTTGGTCTCGTAAAGGAAGGGGTGAGGAATATTGGCTTTTATAGGGTTAAGCTAGCGGAAACTTAGTAGTAATTTCTTCTATGGTAGTTGGAGGTATGTGGCTTGACCATTGGGTTTGTAGCGGTAGGTAAGGGGAAGGTAACTGTTTAACCATATATTTAAATGCAATACAGTAAAGCCACTAAGACACAAGGGGTTACCGGTTATGAAATAATTAGAAACCAGATGACAGTAGATAACGACTGACATTGCATTTAAAATTATGAAGATTAAAGAAGCTGGAAGAGAGTTTCATACACGAGGAGTATGAGAAAAGAAACTGTTAACATAGAACTTACGGTTA
Organism: Ascarosepion bandense; assembly: GCA_037127315.1. NCBI lineage: Eukaryota > Metazoa > Mollusca > Cephalopoda > Sepiida > Sepiidae > Ascarosepion > Ascarosepion bandense. The sequence goes on from JBBBDQ010001725.1 coordinate 1,235,421, forward strand.
CACCTAGCCAGCTCAACTGTAAATTGATGAAATCACGATACCAGTCTAGTATTACGTTTATATTCAGAAAGTCGATGTACCATAGCGAATAGCTCATTCGAACAATTACCATGAAATTATTATTTATAGAAAAGTTAGTGGGAGGCAACCTTACCGCGGTACGAAAGTGGATGAAGCCGACACATCAGATTAGGACCAATAATATTTTTGATTCTTCTTTGGATTTTAACAATGTTGTGGAGTAGTTTTCGCACTGAAGGTTATAATCGGACTATGTCGGTTGCTAATCAACTTAAAGCGCCCAAAATGTTAGGAACTTGGTAATCTTCCACTGAAAGCTGACTAATATCAATTGCCTAGTAGTTCTACTGAACTCCAATAGAACTCTAAAGAACTCTGATGAACTTCCCAAGAACTTCTCCCGTTAACTTTCTGTTAACTCTTATTGATATAGGAGGGAGAGTCCATTATCTGAGAAATAGGTGTGTTTCCCCATAACAAACAAGGAGCTCTAAATAAATAGCACGAGCAACGGATCATATGTGGTAACAAAATTCTAAGCCTGTGTGAATGCTGACTTATAAATATGTAAGATAAATTCTGGAGAGAAAAATCGTCTCGCACGACACAGTGAACCGACTTTCACAGTCAGTCAGTCAGTTAAGTGCCATGCGCGATACACGCTTGGGTGATCATGTCTCGAAAGAGACATGACTGACTGGGCAGAAGATTATCCCGCAGTAGGTTGCCATTGCTTTCTGCGGTAGACTGGTTGCCGACCAAGGCTATAGAACCCAATCTGTCCTGTTATTTAACCCATAACTGGAGGGAAGAAACGGATTAATACCTTTCCCAAGGGTATCTGCGCGTAAGTGAATGCAATGAATTCAACTGGAATTCGAACTCGGTTTCCCCGATTTCTCGTTCCGAGCCGATATCCACTGCGCCACAACGCACATCCGATATCCACTGCGCCACAACGCACATTTCACAGTAGCGGACCTAAGAATTGATTTAATATAGTCTTTCCATTTTATACCAGCCTAGAAGGTGTAACAAGTTAGTTTCCTGGAGGTTAGCATCAGCCATACTGATATAGGGCAGAGAAGGATCTCTCAGATGATTAATGGAGAGCAAAGGCGTTAAAATTAACGATCCATCTTTTTTTCAATTAACAAAAAACTGAAATTCATTTTGGATATCGGCTGCCAATTCAATCTTATCGAACTGATCAGACTTACTATCGAGACAGGACTAAATGGTTTGTGTCATCAGCGGAGATACCAAGTTAAGAGCTGATGCCATCGGGTAGTTCCTTAATGGAAATCAAAAACAAAGTAGGACCAAGGATGAATCCCTGCGAGACAACTGCATTAATACGAAAGGATTTAGACGAGTAGCCGTTTAGGATAACTTTCATTTCACAGTTTGCTAAGTAAAGACTGGATCAGTTCAAAAATGGGTCCGGACACACCGTAACTTTCCAGCTTGTGAAAGAAAACCTGTACGCCAGACTCTGTCAAAGGTCTTCGAAATGTCAGAGGGACAGAGCATCCCGGTGTGAACCATGGAGAATATTGAGATTTCATCGGGTATTTCTGAATAGGAAAAAAGCATCCACGCCAGCATCTCGACTTCAGTCACTTTCTTAACGACGTGACGTGGCTTCCCTCTGACTTTTCTACGGGTGTTTTCATGGCAACTGTTCTAAAGAGCTATTTTCCCTGGTGCTCCGACCACGTTAATTTAAGCGTGTTACTAGTTTGGTATCGAGGTCCCACTGTTTTACTGTTGAAATAATTAAATATAACCGCTATCTCTACTCCAACTGTTTCTTTTCTAGTACTTTCCGCCTGTGGAACTCCCTTCTGTTTACTTGCTTCTCTGATAGCTACAATCAAAAAAAGAAATTAAATAAAAAATAATTAAATAGATATATAAATAAAATAAATGCAACGTCAATTGCCATCTTCTATTTTCTTGAATCCCGTTCATCTTTTATCCTTTTTTTTAATACTCTCTGTACCCAGTCTTTACTCTCACTGTAGCCCCCTGCGCACTAGTGGTATTCCCGCCTTGCTTGGGGTGAAATGATTTTTTTAAAGTAGTTTATTAAGACAAAGGTGTTTTGAAAGTGATTTTCTAAGCATAGTTTGAAAATATGGAGAACCTCCGTCGCAATTGATCCCACCATTACAGCACGCTCGAGTGTACTAAGTAAAGTGACTTGCGGTAGCAGGCTAAGATTAATGAATACCCGGTGAGGATCGAAACCACTACCTAGTCACAATTGATCTAACGAGACAAGATTGCTAACCATTTCTTCACGCTGACAACGAGATTTTTAAAGGATTTGGCTCATATTAAATTTGTTTTAGCTCTAAAAAATTTCAATTATTTCAAATATTTAACAGTATTTATTGAGTATGTCAAATGAATTAAACATTTCTTTACAATTAAAATTTATTGAATGTTTAATATTTTCTGTGTTAAAAATATCATTTTCTTTCAGTTTTTTTTTCTCAGCTGAACTATTATCCTCACTTGCATGACAAAAGTATTGGAAAGCCTTTGGAATATTCGGTTTAATATGTTAGCATATGACTATCACCTGAGGAGAGTGAAGTGGGTTGAAACAAAGAAAGTAGTTGATTGTAAACAACCATGTTTTGGTCCTTTTCTGCCTTTTCCCGCCATCTCCATAAACCTCTCAGGCTTTACACGTGATATAAGCAGCCTATTTTTTGCAAATGTTTTTTTTTCCCAAAGAATATGTTTTACCATTCTTGAATACTATAATCAACAGGAAGTAGGCTTGTTGCCGTCGATGAGTAAGAGGTAAAAGATCATGTGAAAATATTTATTTTCAAAGTGGAACACAGAGGTAGACAGTAGCCCAGTAGTAACTTTTTCTCTTCTTATATGTGCCATATCCCTTCAGGACGTAAACGATCATAGCCCTCCACGTCTCCCTATTTCTGGTGGCTCTTAGCACGCTTTCTTTCTGCTACCCCACCCAAATCCCGCTCTGCCATCCACTTGCTCAGGCCTGTCAAGTATGTTACCCACTGCTTTCCCCGTTTCTCTTTCCCTTATCCGCAGCATCCTTCTGTAGAACGGCATTTCAGTTGCTTCAAGTTTTTCCTTTATCTATGATGAGATTGCCCAGCATTCACTGCCATACTGAAGTACAGACATCACATAGCAATCCATTACTCTCTCCTTGTTTCTAGCGAAATTTTCCTGTCTCCTAATACTCTACTCAGCTTCTGGAATGCGTCCTTCGCTATGCCAATTCGCCTTCGGATCTCTCTGTGTCGCAGTTTCCGTCTTCTGTTAGAACACTTCCCAGGTATTTAAATTTTTGTACCCGCTTGATTATAGTATTCTCACCTGTAATTTGCATTTTTGGCTCCTCTGTTTGCTGATGGTCATTTGTATTTGTCGTCCTTTCTTTCGACTTTCTTTAGCTACCCTCTTTAGGGGGCCTTGCAGTTTCTTTTCCATGTCTGCTATCAGCACTGTATCATCTGCGTATCTTATGTTGTTCATATTGTGGCCGCTGATGACGAATCTTGGCATAACTTCTAGGGTCCTCATAATAGTCTCGCTGTACAAGTTGAATATGTCCGGTGAAAAGACCCATCCTTGTCTTACACTCTTTTGTATCTTTGTATATCTGATGAATTCGCTTCCTGTCCGTATGCAGGCGGTTCTTGATTAATCTAAAGTTTTTTCCAAAATATATCAAGGTTGCTGAGCATTTGTATCAATTATTTGTGACGTACTGTGTCGAAAGCCTTAGCATAATCTATAAAACACATAAATACACGTCCTTTTTCATTTGTATTGCCCTATCTGATAGCATCCTAAGTATGAATATCGCGTTCCGTGTTTCGGTGTACTTGACGAAACCTCATCTGGCCTATCACGCTCTATCCATCAGGATTCGGATGATGAGTTTTGTTATGTGGCTCATTAAACTGATTGTTCGGTGGAGTTCTCATTCGTTTGCACCTGGCTTCTTAAGCAGAGCTATGAAAATTGATCTGCTTTGGTCGTCTGGTATTATACCATTGTTGTAGATTTCATTTATTATTTCTGTAATTTACTGGAACAACACACACTATCTAATCCAATATCTTAGTATAATGAATATATGAGATTACATGGAATAACTGCAGGCAAATCATATGAAAATATCTACTTTCTGGGATACGCGTATCACGGAGTCTTCCTTTATGTTCCGTATTCCTTCAGGACGTGGTCAATCATGACTCTCCACCACCTTCTATCCCTTCTAGCTCTTTGTAACGTTTCTTTCCGTCCCTCACAAAGCTGTTGCGCCGTCCATTCACTCAATCGGTAAGATAGCCCCCTGTTTCCCACTGTTCCATTTTACCTTCGATATATTCTGTGATTGACAAATTTTCTAAAACTCTTTCTTCATTGACTTTAAGAAATTTCTTGTCACTTCTTCATTCTGATTATAGTGATTTTATTTCCATTTTTTTAAAGACTTCCACGATGTTTACGAGATCCGTCCATGGTATTCTCAGCATCCTTCTGTAGGACTAAACACTGTTACCTCGTCTTCTATTCATCTGTGAGAAAACTATGTAGCATTCGTGTCCAGATAGAAAATTTGATATTACATAACATTTCAATACTCTTTTCATTGTTTCTAATGACATTGGGAGAGAGAGAGTCTCTCTCTCTCTCTCTCTCTCTCTCTCTCTCTCTCTCGTCTTGCTTGGAGTGAAATGATTATAAAAAATACTTTTGGTCTATAAAATTTGATAAATAGACAAGGGCGTTATTTTTACCTGCAATATATATATATATATATATATATATATTCCGTTTGTAAACGACTTATTACGCAAACTAGGTTTCTACCATAGTGGTGTCTTCAGTCGATTTTCAATAACTTATTGAAATAAGTTATTGAAAATCAACTGAAGACACCACTCATGCTAGAAACTTAGATTGCGTAATAGCTCGTTTACAAATGGAAAATACTCAAAAGTTCTACAATATAATTTTATTGAACACTTTGTAATACAAATGTGCACTGGTCTAATCTTATTATGACCAGAAACTAAGTAATCAAACAATCAATATATATATATATATATATATATATATATATATATATATATATATATATATATGGGGTGTACAAAATAATGGAAACACCTTGAAATTTCAAGCAACCGCCCTTGCCAATAATTACAGCTTAAATTCTGCGATCGAATCTTACAAAGTTTAAATTATTTTCTGAGGAATTTTTATCCATTCTTCAATTAAAACAGTCTATTCTTTCAATTCTTTCAATAATGGTGATGAAGGATATTGAGTCATGAAGGATATTTTTTTTTAATGAATCATATAATGTTCAATGATGTTGAAATCTGGGGAAATCTTGAAGCTAGATAAAATGTTCTACTTCCCTGCAATGTTCCACGTGCTATTCAGCTACAACTTTAGCACTATGGATGGTTGTATTATCATCCTGAAAGATGACATTTCCCTCTGTAAAACAGTTTCTGAAACATAGGATGAAGCTGATCACTTAAAATTCTTAAATTGTCCTATCAGTTGATTTTAATAAATTTAGTTAAACAATATATGTAAAAAAAATAATTTTATTAAAAAATAAAGTATTACTAATATTAAATCAACAACCATAAAAATAAACCAGCTTTTCATAGTTTAATCAAAATTTTCAATTTATGCTATTCTGGTATTAGGTGTTTCTAGTATTTTATCCACTCCCTCTATATAAATAAATATATATATATTTATATATATATATACTAGTGCATGTGTCTGTATGTGTGTTTCAAGGATTGAAGACATCTAGATTTTGCATTTCTTCTCCAATTAAATTTGTTTGACATTGCCAACACATGAGAAAGAATTTAAATCCGACTAGAATAGTCGTATCTTTATTTGTTTGCCTCTCTCTTTTGTACGCGTACATATGGGCCCTGAACAAAAATTGTCCAGTCCCTACAACTACTGTCAGGCTGGCTTTGCAATAAGAGAAGTGCTGTCGCTGAGCTGGAATACCCGAAACCAGACATCCCACCTTACAAAAAAACATAAACTGTCTGAAATAGAACAGAAAGGATTTGAACAAATACAACACTGATAAAAAAAAACTCTAAAATCCGGGAAACGTACAACCTTTCCTCTAGCTATGGAGTTCGTGTCTATGGACCAAAATATACGAATTCGTTTTTTTTTTTGTTTTTTTTTTTCGGATAAACACAGCTAATAAAAGTGTTAATAGAAACGAGAAAAAGGAAGAAAGAAAGACAGAAAGAAAGAAAGACAGAAAGAAAGAAAGAAAGAAACCATACGTGGTATTCAAATGTTGCAAATAGAATGACGTTAAAAATTTAAACATAATCCAAAGAAGAATCTGTAATGTTACTGGTCCTCATCTGGAATCTCGGCTTCAATCATTTTTCACCGCCGTAATATAGCTTTCCTCTGCTTTTTCTAAAACTACTTTCATGGTAATTGTTCTAATGAACTTCCTTCTATGACACCTAGACTTTATGAATTGAAGCGCAGTACTCGATTGTTAGCGAGGTCTCATCATTTTACAGTTGTAACGGTTAGATGTAATCGTAAAATCTATGCTAAAGATTTCTTCTATCGCTCTTGCTTGGTGGAACTCTCTTCCGGTTTATTGCATCCCGGTCAATTTTCATCATCAAAGATTTTAATGAGATCGTTATTATTATATTCCGTCTACTTAATTTTGTGTTATTTTATTGTTCTCTCCTTAATAATGCTTTTTTTCCTCATAGTCTATAACGCTCAGTAATCGCTAATGTCTTAGTCGTGACAGTGCCTTGCTTGGGGTGAAATAGATTAAGAAATAAAATGAAATAGAATAAATCATATGAAATTTATAAGTCAATGGCCAAATTGCGTCATTTGAAATAAACATCACAAGGTTGAATTATTTTACTTCGTGTTTGTTTTCTTTTTCATTCCTCGCAGTCAGTTTAGAAATAACGAAATTGCATTTTAGGTTTCATATTCCTAAAAGAAGCATTGAAGTCCACAACAAGCAATCGTGTAATTGAGATGATAAGATGATCGAGACATTCTTGTTAAACTGGCAAACCTTTTTTCTACACACGTATGCAAATAGCGGCCAAAATCTCAACAATGTAAGATACGCAGATGACACAGTGCTGGTAGCAGACACTGAAAGAAAAACGCAGGATCTCCTACAGAAGGTTGCAAGAGAAAGAGAGAAGAAAGAATTAAGCATAGACATAAAAAAACTGAATGTATGGTCATCAGCAAAAAGAAGATCCCAAAATGTGAACTACAGGTCGGAGAAACTAAAATAAAACAAGTAAAGAAATTTAAATATCTGGGAAGTGTGCTGACAGCGGATGGAAAGTGCGATGTCGAGATCCAAAGACGCATTGGCATGGCCAAGGACGCATTTCAAAAGCTAACCATAGTACTGAAACACAGGAAATTCTTATTGGAAAGTAAGAAGAGAGTGCTAGATTACTATGTGATATCTGTTCTTCAGTATGTCAGCGAATGAAGGAGAGGGTTGAGGCAGTAGAAAATGTGGTTTTACAGAAGGATGCTGAGGATACCATGGACTGAGCACGTGACTAACGACGAGATGTTAGAGAGAGGATAGAAACGAGGAGAAAACTCATAATTAACATAAGGAAAAGACAGATGAGGTTTCTGGGACATGTAATGAGAAAGGGCGGCATGGAGAATTTAATACTCACAGAACGGATAGAAAAGAGATCCAGGGGTAAGCAGAGCGAGACCTACTTGACAGGCCTGAGTAAATGGATAGCGAGCGAGGTTTGGGAGAGAGAGAAGAATGTTGAGAGCGAAGAGACAGAGCCAAGTAGAAGTCCATGATCCCTACGTCCTGAAGGAAGACGGCACATGAAGAAGATGCTCCGTCTATTCATTGACAGGTGGGACCTTTCAAATACTCCCACATGGTGTCGAATGATTTCACAGGACCTCATGAAACGTTGATGAAGCGTCTCTGCATTATAAATGCCTGCTGTATAAACCAATTGTTTCAGATGTCCCCACAATTAAAAGTCCAAAGGATTGATACTGGGACATGTGCATGCCATGGAACCGGTTCTCCCACACCTCTCCATCTTTTATGGTAAATGTCAGTCAGAGCATCGTAGACAGTGTAATTAAAATATGCTTGAGCCCCATCATGCATGAACCACATGCGTTTTCGTATTAGCAGGGTACATCCCGTAGCAGATCTGGAAGTGCGTTCAAAATAAAGTCCCTTTCGACAGCTCCTGCAAAACATGCCGGGAGAAGATATGGACCGATTAAACAGTCACCTAAAATTCCAGTCGGCACATTAAATGTAAACCAATGCTGGTATCTAGCCTGTATTGTACCATGGGGATTCCGGTCAGCCTACAAATGTTGGTTGTGTAAATTTGTTTTTCTGTCTCTTCCAAATGTTGTTTCATCTGGAAACAAGACTGAAGAGACAAAAGACATATCGGCAGTTTGTGGAATAAACCATTGGCAAAGTTTCTGCCGTAGTGAGTGATCAGAGGGTGGAAGATCCTGTACACGTTACAAATAATACGGATACAGGAGCTGCTCGAAGTGCCCTCCCTGCGGTATTATGAGATGTACAACATGTTAGGGCCACTTGGTGCGTACTGATACCTGAATCGTCACCGACAGACTGTAGAATCTGCTTTTCGTGTTTAGGTCTACGAGCGGATCTTGGTGTTCCTCGATCCATAGTCTATGGCAGGGATTTTCAAACTTTTTGACTTACGGACCCCTTTATATTTCCACTATAAACACTTATGAAATTCATATATAAATTTTTACTAAAAATAGCTTATTGTTTTGTATTAACGTAGTAAAAACTGGTTTTAACCTTACTTTAGACATAAATGTTCAAATCAAATAAATTAATACTGCATGTTGATGCAAAATGTAACAAAATTAAATTTAAATTGTTTTGAATTTCACGTGATGATTTAATCCACGGACCCTCTATCTCATCCTTTCGGACCCCCTGTGGTCCGCGGACCACAGTTTGAAAACCCCTGGTCTATGGTACCGCAGATCAGCAGCAAAGGTTGGATTACTCGGCTGCCTTCAGTTTGGAAACGTAATCAGATACAGCCGTATCATTACCATTCGCGTTGGCGTATGTAAAAATCATATCTGCCTGCACACGATATGCATACACTGCCAATTGTTAATCAGAAGACTTCTCGGTGAACTCATTACTACACACGTTAAACGTTGGCGACAGACTAGCCACATATGTACACGAATGATGAATGTGACCTAGTCTAAATAACTACACAGCACCATTTACAGTAAACTATTTTGCGAACTTATGTTTATATGAGAAACCCGCTTCCAAAATTTGGAAAATTATTTTTCATATATCTTATTTCCCCTGAAATTAAAGCCAAAATACGATGTTTAGAACGGCTCATGATTAAACATAATAGACATTCATTGTCTCTTGTATTTAACAGTATATGTTTAGAAAATTATCTGCTGCCTCGATACAATACACACACACACACACACACACACACACACACACACACACACACACACATATATATATATATATATATATATATATATATATATATATATATATATATATATATATATATATACAGGCTGGTATGTATATATGTAGGCAGATATGTATGTGTATGTGTATGTGTGAGTATGTGGGAAAATATGTAAATATATGTGTACATTTTTAGTACATATGAGGTTTGTTAGTATACTTGCGTAAATATGTGTTAGTATCATTGAAACGTATATAGGTCCACTCTTCATAAATATGTGAGTGTGAGAACACAATAGTTACAAGTGGATATAGATGGATGGATGGATGCATGTATGAGTGACAAACTTGTTTGTATACATATATCTAACAAACAAACACAAAAAATCCTTACTGTATTTACATTAATCGGACTATTGTCCTCATCTTTGTTGTCATTTGTAAGACGTTTCGGCCTTTGTATATATATATATATATATATATATATATATATATATATATATATATATATATATATAGCCAAATCATACATTTTAGATGTATCAAGAGTGGTCTTCATTGATGTTGTTCTCATCGACGATTTCAGGTTTCGCATCATATCGGCTCCAACAGCAACCCTGACCTGATTCTAAACGAGTCAGGACGCCTCCTTGAGAGACGTCGTGCTACGCACTACGACATTGCAAAGAACAGTGACCATAAAAAAAAAACTAGCAAAGCCGGACTTTGACCGTTCTTATTGACAAATGTCAGTCAGCGTCAACCAATGAAAATGGGGCTTTTCACGCTCCTCTACTATATAGGGGTGTATTTCCCCACTTTCCCTATATTAATATATTTATATTAATGATGTCCCTGATTCCATAAGAGCCCAAATAGGTTTGTACACCGATGACACCACAGTTTACTCTCGCCTCCAACAAAAATCTGGTGTAGGCGTCAAAGCTAACCTCGCAGCCAAGATTGAAAAAGACCTCCAATCCATATTGGACTGGGGTAAGAAATGGCTAGTAAATTTTAATGCTTCTAAAACGAAGCTACTCTCAATTAACCATCATCGACAATCTCACCTACCTCCCATTAGCATGGACCAGGCTTGCTTCCCAGGGAGTAAAACACTACGCCTCCTTGGTCTCACACTTTCAGCGGACCTCAAATGGAATGACTATATCGAATCCATTGCTAAATCCGCTGCTATGAAAGTCGGTTCTCTTTGTAGGGCCCGGAAGTTTTTTCCGTCTAAATCTATCCTGCACATTTACAAATCTACCATCCGCCCGTGCATTGAATATTGCTGCCATATCTGATCGGGTGCCCCTGCTGTTGTCCTCGGACTTCTCGATAAGGTTCAGAGGAGGGTCTGTAATGTGATAGATCCCGTCTTGGCAGACCGCCTGCAGTCTCTCTCCCACCGGCGCGACGTGGCTTCCCTGTGTCTCTTCTATAAATACTTTCACGGCTTCTGCTCCGATGAACTTAGATCACTGGTGCCCCCTAAATACGAATTTGCACGAGATACTAGATTAGCAACTAGATCCCACCCTTTTACAGTGAAACCGATAAAATGCAGCCGTAACTTCTACTCCAATAGTTCCTTTCCTCGCACTTCCCGACTGTGGAATTCTCTTCCAAACGATTGCTTCCCCGACAGCTACAATCTGCAGGAGTTTAAATGTAAGGTCAATAGACACCTCCTAACACACTAACCTGCTCCCATTCTATCAAACACTCTTCCCATCTGCCCAACCCTCATCCTTGGTATCCTTACTCATCTGTCACCTTCCTCCTGACATTCCCTATGTCTAACCACTCCTTCCCTTTACCTTCCCCTATGTAGCCCCATGCGCAATAGTGGCAGTGGAATGCCTTGCTTGGGGTGAGATGATTAAATATATATATATATATATATATATATATATATATATATATATATATATATGAAATGATTTGCTTGAACATTATTTTTTATCGATACTCGTATTTAAGTAGATATTCTGTTTTTAATTAAACAGTATTATATATTTATAGCTACTGGCCTGATTATTTACGATAAATTTTTATTACGAAAATGTGTGTCATTAGGCAGGATTTGAACCTGCGACCCTTATCCACATAGAGGAAGTTACCATGTGATCTGGCACGTCTTTATATATATATATATATGAACACACACACACACGTGTGTATGTGTGCGTGTGTGTGAACTACTCTCGAATTGTATAATAAATTTGATACAACCGAATAAGTTATTGCAGATATTTCTAATATAAGGAGACATTATAAATTGATGTTCCCAGGGTATATTTATTATATAAGTATGAGGTTGAGTCGGAAGTAATTATCGTTTTTGGAAATCAATTTTAATTTCGAATTTGTCTTCTATGTTATTCCAGTGTTATTCCAGGACGTTGGCGTTCACGACACAAATTCCTGTTCTTTGTGGCTCTTGATATATTTTTTTTTATTTTTTGCTATCGATCCTAAATTCTGCTCTCTTATTCATTCACTTGCCAGGTAGGTTACGCGTTTTTGTTTTCCTCTGCCCCTCTTGCTTTCAATCTGTCTTGTGAATATCAAATTTTCCAAGCCGTTTCCTCTTTATGTGCCGTTGAAATTTAAACTCTCTCATCTTACTGTTAAGTATAAGTGTCCTTTTTCTTTTCATTATTGTTTCACAAATATATCATAAATGGTGACAAATAATTGGTTATATACGACAAAAATCACCACAAAAGGTTGACAAGAATACAGCTGACCTCAAAATCTGAGCTCTACCAAAGAAAGCTAATATTCTGCGTGTGGTGGTTTCGTCTGTTTTATTATTCATTTGGAGTTCTTAAAACTCAATAAGGCACTAAATGCACATTTATATGTCCATCAGCGGGAACGTTCCCATAAAGGTTTATTTGATAAGCGGCCTGTGCTCGTCAATTGGAAAAACGTTGTTCTCTTTCATAAAATAACAGGGCCACATACAGCGCAAGAATAACACAGGAAAATTTATTTTAGCACTCGGTTGATCTGATCCCCAACCGCCATATTCATCTGACTTTGCATTAACCGATTATCATCCTTTTCGATCGCTACAAAACATCTTGTTGGGAAAAGTTTTCGCTTCAAGAGTAAAACGAAAACTTCGGAATTTTCTTCAAAAGGATTGATAAGTGACAACATTTCATTAGAAATAATAGTAAACTCATAATTAAATAAAATGAAATTATTCTTTTTTGTGAAAAAATTACTTTTTGGTTAGAGGAGAATTATTATTTACTGTATTAGATGTATCCCAGAACCTTCACGAGCAGTTTTATTGTGGAAACATTGACTTGCTAGTAAAATCTAACATATTCAGAAACACATAAAAATTTTCTCAACTTTTTAAAATTTATTGTCATGGCAAAATTATTTGAAGAAATGTTTTTGAGGAAATTACTTTTGACACTATTAGATGCATCCCGAAACCTTCACTAATACTTTTATTGTGGAAACATTGAGTTGTTAAATAAAATCTGACATATTGTAAAACACATAAAAATATTCTCAATTCGTTAATTTTTTATTTTCTTTGCATTTTCTTTTTAAGAAATTAACTTTTGAGGGGGAAATTATTTTTGACTCTACCAAATGTATCCTGAAACCTCACAGTTTTATTGTGGAAACATTGATTTGCTTAATAAAATCTAATTGTAAAATATTCTCAATTTGTTAATTTTATTTTGTCTTGGCATTGTTTTTTTTTTGTGAAGAAATTATTTTTGATGAAATTATTTTTGACTGTACTAAATGTGTCCTGAAGTCTTCACCAAAGTTTTATTGTGGAAACGTTGACTTGCTTAATAAAATCGGACATATTGTAAAACACATAAAAATACTCTCAATTTCTTAATTTTCTTCGCAAAATCACTTCGGATATTTCACAAGGATCAGCAAATTCAGTCAGTTAAGTGCCATACGTGATATACGCTTGGGCGATCATGTCTCGAAAGAGACATGACTGACTGGGCAGAAGATTATCCCGCAGTAGGTTGCCATTGCTTTCTGCGGTAGACTGGTTGCCGACCAAGGCTACAGAACCCAATCTGTCCTGCTATTTAACCCATAACTGTAAGGAAGAGACGGATTAATACCTTTCCCAAGGGTATTTGCGCGTAAGTGAATACAATGGATTCAACTGGAATTCGAACTCGGCTCCCCGGTTTCTCGTGCCGAGCCGATATCCACTGTACCACAACGCACATAGCGAAGCTTTAAATATCCAGTTATTAATGCAATCTGTGATAGCAAAGGTAGGATTAATTATGCAAGTAGGTCCAAACTTTCACTAGAACAAATGTAGCTGAAGTTTCACCGAATTCTGGCGTTAAAGAGAAACGAAACGATAATCTTGTTTTTATTTTCGCGCCAGTTTCACAACTCCCGCCCAGATTATACAAGTGGTTGTAGGATAGGCTTTTTTTTTATACCAGCGCTAGAAATTAGGTTATGCTAGTTCATTCACCCGATTATAAAATGGGCTAGGCACGTATATGCCACCACTAGACTAAAATACACCCCCACCTTTTCCCATGTAATAACATAAATATTCTTGTATTCACAGATGACAGTCAGAGATACCGTTGACCAGAAATAGTTTTGCATAGATTTCTTGTGTGAATTCTATCGATTTCACCTCATGTAAAGCAATAACGTCACCAAGATAGAAGAGGTTTACTGGGCGTGGAAGAATTAGCAAACGTAAGTATTACTAAGGAGTGAGGAAAAAGAAGAATAATCTGGAGGACAGCAGATAGCGATTGACATTAAACTTTTGAAGATCGAAGTTAACTGGAAAGCATAGAACCGAGAGAGAAAGTTTTTCACAAGTGAGAGATGCGAAAAAAGAAACTCTTAGCATAGAACTTACGGTTAAAATTAGCCAACTCAACTGTAAATTGATAAGATATCGTCGCCAGTTTAGTTCTGCGTTTGAATTAATACCATAGCGAAGAGCTCATCCAAACAATTGCCATTAAATTATTTAAAGAAAAGACACGGGGAGCAACCGTACGGCGGGAAAGTGAGGGAAGCCGACACTCCAGGTTAGGACCAATAATATTTCTGAGTTTTCTTAGGATTTTAACAAGGAGCTCTGGGTAAATAACAGGGACACCGGACCATATGTGGCAGCAATATTCTAAGTATGAACGAATGGTAAAGTTATAGATATGTAACATAGATTCTGAAGAGAAACATTTTCTAGCACGACACAGTGAACTGACTTTCATAGAAGCTGACGTACGAATGGATTTAATATAGTCTTTCCACTTTATGACAGCCGAGAAGGTGAAATAAGTCACTTTCCTGGAAATTAGCATTAATCATATTCATGGGAAGCAGAGAGGGGTCTTTTAGAGAGCAGTTTAGTTTTAGTTAAAATCAATAAGCTATCCTTTACCCCAGTTAACAACAAACAGAAGGTGGAAAAGTGAGTGTAGCCGACACGCCAAATCGGGACCAATAATATTGCTAATTCTTCTTTAGATTTTTATCAAGGACCTTCTAGATAAATAGCAGAAGAACCAGATCATGTATGGAAACAATATATTAAGGATGAACAAATTGTAGACTTATAGTTATGTCATAGATTCTCAAGAAAAAAGTTGATTCGCACGACATAGTAGCTGACCTAGCAATAGGTTCAATATAGTTTTTCTCCTTCATATCAGCTTTGAACATTAGCTCCAGGAGACGCAACGAGTCACTCTCCTGGAGGTTAGCATCAGACATGCTGATTGAGGACAGAAAGGCGTCTCTCAGATGATCAATAGAGAGCAGTTTAGTTTTAGAGACGTTAATAAATCAAACCAATCTTTGTTCCACTTAACAACAGACTGGAGATCGTTATGACATCAGCCGCCAATTTGAGCTTATCGAACTGATCAGACATACTCTCAAGACAAGAGCAAATGGTTACGTCATCAGCGCAGATATCAAGTTATGGGTTGATGCCACCGGGAAGGTCGTTAAAATTACATTGTTGAAAATGCTCGACCTGTTATTTTTATGATTGATCTATGTTGTTTCTGTGCGTGCAGTCAATAAACCACAATTATGTAAAAGTTTGTATACACAAAAGAGCGTTCTGTTTATTTTACCCATTTTTTTATAATCATATCGCCCCAAGCAAGGCAGTTTACTGCTACTGTTGTGCAGGGGATTACATGGGAGGAAAGTTATGAGAAAGAGTGACAGGTTATAGGGGGTGTCAGGAAGTGGGTAAGAGAGGCAGTTTACTGCTACTGTTGTGCAGGGGATTACATGGGTGGAAAGTTATGAGAAAGAGTGACAGGTTATAGGGGGTGTCAGGAAGTGGGTGAGAGAAGGCAGTTTACTGCTACTGTTGTGCAGGGGATTACATGGGAGAAAAGTTATGAGAAAGAGTGACAGGTTATAGGGGGTGTCAGGAAGTGGGTGAGAGAAGGATGAGAATACTGATGAGGGGAGTGGACGGAGAAAGGTGCATGAGAGAGACGATACCTGCATTGAATAATATTTTTTTTCAGAAACATGGATACCTATTTGCAGTTGAATTATTTCATATCGGCATTTATTCCCAGTTTGTTGAGTGGAAACATTTTGGTTAACAAAAACGGCTGTTGACACTCAGAGTAAATCTGGTTATTAAAACTGGTTATAAACTAGCTTTGTCGGGTGTAGTTTAAACTAGGTTATTTTGTACCCCAAGATATCAAAATGAGCTAACCCCAGTCATACCCTGGGCGTTATTCAGTGTTCAGGTAAATTATACCTGAGTATATTCTGGCTAAATCTAGGTTTCTACACAAGTACACGTAGGTAAGATTTCGGTCTTTCTGGCTGTTGATTACGAATATTAACGACAAACAAAAAAAATTAATTATCAAATATAAAGGTCAGGATGATTATAAATTTTCTTTTTTTTAAACTCGTAACTATCTAGGCTGGTAAGGATATTATGTGTACTGATGCAGTAACAGTAGTGTTTCCTTGGCAAGATAGCCTGAGGGAGCTGGTTTTGAAGGCAGAGATATTTCTTCTACGAGACTTGTCCCCCAATGCTATAGGCTGTCCTGCTATTTACCTAAAAAAGAAGAGATGGATTCATGCTTTTTATTAAGGGTATTAGTACGTAAACGAAAAAATTTAGTCGACTGGAACTGAAACTCGGCTCTCCAATTTCTTAATCTGAGCTGCTATCGATTATTCCATTACTCTCCACTACTCTCCATTAACCTCCTATGTATCATTTTCTATATGGCAACGAATGATGGAAATGTCCTTACAGAAGGAGATAAGCCTTAAAAAGACAGAAATATGGTTCTACAGATAAATGCTGAGAAAACAATGGACATATCATGTCAGTAATGAATAAAAATTAGTAAAGTCAAATTAATGTGATTTGAAACAAATAATATTTATTTATGAAATGAAATTTGGAATAAAAGTATTTTGTAACCACGGAGGTCTTATCTTGCTGACCTTCGAAGTAAGTGATGACATCCTGTCATCAATCATTTAACAACTTTAGTTAAGTATGGTTGACCAGAATTTACATAAATTTATGAGACCAAAGAGAACGTTTTGTGCTGGGAACAACCCTTGAAGCACGTGATATTTTAATAATATGGCATTTATGGCCTACCAAAAAGAAAAACAAAAACAAAAAACAAAAACAAAAACAAAAAAAAAAACAGATATCTGCATAGAAAAAATGTTTTAAAAATTTTGGTGGGTGAAGATTTGTACTAACCCTGTCAATTTTTGATTAGTAAATACAGTCTTCACTTATTAATTTAATAACCTAATTGGAATGCTGAGTGGAAGAAATTTCAAAAGATTTTTTAAACTTTATAATTAAAAAATAAAAATGAAAAAAATTCTTGTGAAAAATTCATTATTCAGTGAAAATTTTTCTCTTCAGACTATGATGTCCTTAATAAATATTGTTTATAAAAGCAATTAAAAATTTATCTAAAAATGGTATAGTTTCATTTTATTTTTGTGATTTACATTCCCTAAGAAGTTCTGTATTTAACTAATAAAACAAAAATCCGTAACGGTAGTCAATTTCTAAAACTAACAGAAAATTAATTGTAGGGATGTAACATATGTAAAACATACATAATTTTATCAAGATTTTATAAAAAGTAATAACTTCTAAAATAATTTCAGTCGTTGGTGAATAAGTCCTGAAAGTTTAATCAACATCCGACTATTATTTGAGTTTTGCATAAACTTTCAACAAATTAATGTCATTTTCACCGGCCAAAAAAATGAGCTGCATAAACTCTTGTGAAAATCACTGACGAAAAAAAAAGAATAAAAAAAAAAGGTTTTTAAACAAAATTTCGAACTTGTCAGAAAAGATTTAAAAAATTGAATAGAATAATTAAATAATTAAT
The DNA here is from genome assembly GCA_037127315.1 of Ascarosepion bandense. NCBI lineage: Eukaryota > Metazoa > Mollusca > Cephalopoda > Sepiida > Sepiidae > Ascarosepion > Ascarosepion bandense. The sequence goes on from JBBBDQ010001725.1 coordinate 1,253,442, forward strand.
GAAACTATGTCCACCCGTAGAAGAAAAAATAACTATGAGATTAATTTAGGTACCTGTACATACTCACAAAAAAAAGAAGCAAAAAAAAAAACAAAAACTGCATAGTATAAAAAAAGAAGCCCCAAACTAAATAAAAACAAAGTTTTATCGGCAAAATTTTCATGTTATTATTATGAGGATAGATCAAAGTCTATTTTAATTATTTTTTAAAAACTTTGAATTCTTTTTAACACATTCAAAATTTTGATAAAGATCTTGTTTTTCTTTCGTTCGTGAGTGACGTAATTTTTACAAGGGTTTAACTAAGGCAAACGTAATATTACGCAGGTCACTTTTTGCAGGTCAAAAACAAATGAATTTGACAATTCTTGAAAAAAGTCAAATAATGATCGAATTTCGATGAAAATCTCAGGACTTATTCGCAAATATTTCAAAAACATTTTTGAAATAATTTTTTTTAGAAAATCTTGGTAAAAATATTTTTTTTTACATATGTTACCTCCACACCAATTAATTTCCTGAAATATCGCGAGAGTTTGCCTTTTTAACTAATATTAATTAAATTCAGATGTCATAGGGAAATATTAATCATGTTTTTTTTGTTAGTTTTTTTTTTTTTCTGAAATAGCCCTTTTTCAAACACTCTGCTCCGAATTGTGAAAACAAAAATGCAATAAAACTATGCAATTTTTTATTTAGATAAACTTTTAATTAGTTTTATAAACAATATATATTAAGCATATCATAGTCTGAAGAGAGAAAAAATTCAATGAATAATGAATTTTTGCAAAAATGTTCATTTTTCTAATTTTTTATTATAATAATTTATAAAGTTACAAAAATCTTTTAAAATTTTCTTCTTCATCGTTCACGCTAGGTTGTTTAATTAATAGCTAAAGTCTATATTTAATAACCCAAAATTGAAAAGCTTTATAGTAGGTACCCCCAAAAGATCGCTGAAAAAACAGCATAGTATGAAGGAAAAAGGCTTCACACTAAATGAAAACAAAGTTTTATCGGCAAAATGTTTATATTATTATTAAAAGGATAGATGAAACTATTTTTTAATTATTTTTAATTTTTTGAAATTATTTCTAACACGTTTGAAATTTTGGTAGAAAATCTTTTTTCTTCTTACGTCAGTGCGAGACTTAAATTGGCGCACATTTTATTACATAAAAAAACGTAATATTACTTAATGCACTTTTTTGACCGTGATTTATTTGGAGATTCTTGCAAAAATCAAATAATGGTCGGAGTTTGATGAAAATTTCAGAACTTATTCATAATTGACTGAAATCAATTTTAAAATAATTATTTTTAGAAAATATTGGTAATTTTTTTTACATATGTTACCCCCCCCCCACACACACACACAAAGCAATTAATTTCCAGAAATGTCTAAAAATTCGACTTTGCTCCCCAATAAACCTAATATAATTAGATTCAGGTGTCATTGGGGAATGCTAATCAACTGTCTTTTTTTCTTCTATATTAGCCTTCTTTCTAAAAGGTAGGTCCGAACTGCGAAACATGCAATAACTATGCCAATTATTATTTGGATAAACTTTCAATTGCTTTTATGAACAATATAAATTAAGTATATCATAGTCTGAAAGAAAAAAAAAATCAATGAATAATGAATTTTTACAAGAATTATTTTCATTTTTTTTTAGAATAATAATATATAAAGCTTCAAAAATATTTTAAAATGTTTTCCTTCATTCCGCCGGCTAGGGTATGAAATTAAAGCATGAAGACTACATTTACTAATCAAAAACTGAAAAGCTTAATACAAATGATTAAGCCAGTGGATTTTTAAAATAGCTAAAAAAATTTAATTGTGTGCATTTTGATTACCCGTATCTTATGTGTACGGGTGGCCATACTTAATATTTATAATTAAAAGGTCACGTGATTCTAGAATTGTCCTCCCTTACATGAAAAAAATCAAATTTATACCAAATTCGTCTTCCATACTTGGCAATTTCTGGCCGGCTACTGTAAATCATATCAATTATCGCCTCTTAATAAGGTGTTTACAGATGTGATAACAAGGATACCGTAATTGAGAAACGCTTTTTTGGAAACATTTCTTTTAAACCTAAAAATTTTTTGATTCCGATCAATATAATTTCGGTTTGAAATACAGCAGGGTATTTTGCCTACTGTAATTAGTAAATTTAATCTCTTGGCTTTCAATTTAAGCTAAAATTAAAGCTTTAAGAAAACTTTTTTTTATTTTAAAAAATTCAATTTAAATTGAGGTATGGAAAATTTGTGGAGGTACCTACTTTATAGCCTTACGTTTGAAGATGTTTTATGAAAAATAAAAATAAAAATAATATAAAACTTTCTTTTAAAATAATTTACTAATTTAATAACAGAGAATGAAATTATATAACATGATAATAATTTATAAAATGTTATGGTATTTATCAATTTTTGTTTTTAATATCTATTTGTCTTATTCTAAAAAAAGAAGAAAATTGACAAAATCTTTGAGGATGTTGTTGAATTTAGATAGATAGATAGATAGATAGATAGATAGATAGATAGATAGATAGATAGATAGATAGATAGCATCTTGCAAAAATAAAATATACCTTGCTGACACGCTATTTTATTCAAATTAGCAAATTTAAACTTAACTTAATCTGATTTGAAACGATATTACTTGCTTACTGCTTAAAGAAACTTTAGAAGTGAAGAGTTAAACTGAGAGTGCGTGTGATTCAAGTGCAATTTAAAATAAAGAAAGACGTGAAGGAGTCAATAGGAAACAACTGCACTAACTTTCCCAATACGTAATGGCAATTCACAAAAACAAACTGCACAGAACCATGATCGTCTACGTCCTGAAGGAGCCTGGTGTAAAAACTAAACAAAACAAAAACAACGCTGTTATCTACTGAACTGCGACGTTAGTAAAATTCTTATTTTTTTCATCATCGAGTTTCAAACGTTATTTTTTCTTCAATCCAGAAAATGGCATGGATAGGAAGGAGGGAAGGAACGAGGGTGATAAACACACTCACCCACCTCACCTCAACCTCTTCCTTCCTTATCACACACACACACAGTCCCATCTGCAAGATAAGTAGCAGACGCACGCACATATACACGCAAGTAATAAATAAAAAGAAGTAGATGTCTCGCTGGGTGCATTGCAGTCACTAAAACGCTCTCTCTCTCGCTCTCGCTCTCTCTCTCTCTCTCTTTCTCTCTCTCTCTCTCTCTCTGACGTAGGTCATGACGTAGTCAAGTGTTGAATTTCAATACCCGGCTTGTTTGTGATGTCCGAATGAATGGTATGACTACTGGTGTTTTAGAATGGCTGAAAGAAACTCCATGCGCAGATGTCACACACAAAGAGGGATCGTCTCGGTTCAAATTATTCGTCGCTCACCGCCTCATTATCCCCGCCCTACAGTTGACCTCAAAGCTATACCCGTCAAATGAAATCCCGCCCAACACACTCAACGACTGGACAAACATTCACACCATTCCCAATTTCCCATTTATTTACCCATTTTCATTGATCTTTCTTTCTTTTTATTTCGAACTATATTTTATTTCTATCTATCTATCTATCTATCTATCTATCTATCTATCTATCTATCTATAACATCCTGCTTTGGTTGTTTGCTTGTTCCATTCTTTCGATATTTTCTTTTTCTTCTTTCTATTTTCTCTCTTTCTTTCACTTCATAATAAGCTCACATGTTTACTTGTTATTTTGTGTGCGTGTTTGTGAGTATGCGTCTATATGTGCGTGTGTCTTTGTGCATTTGTGTATATGTGTGTGTATTTGTCAGTGTTAACGTATGGGTGTATTTTGGCGTCACAAAATTTCATGTACTCATTCAAAAAATATTACTAATCACTCAAAACTTAAAGATTTGTATGAAATTTTGAAACAAGTGGCAAGAATATTTCTAGGAAACGGCTCCATTGTGTGTGTGTGTGTGTGTGTGTGTGTGTGTGTGTGTGTGTGTGATATAACCAACCTTATTTGTTAGAATATATAGAAAGCTTAAGGTTCAGGGATGACGCATGAAAGACACATTTGAAATAAAAATCAATTTTTTTTTTATGAAGACACGCATAATATACATGCGAACTATTGCCCTCACCTTGGTCATAATTACCCCAACACTTTGGCCGTTGTACCTTATGGACTTCATCAGGTTCATATTTATCCGGGTAGACTTCAGGGAATTTCCAAATGAACCATTTATTTAATCTACGGGGAAAGATTGTTCTCGTTCCGCTAACCACGCTACAAGTATCCCCTTAGCACATGAATAATTATGGGCACCGTTATAATAAATGATCAATCTGCCACTGTATCGATTAAATAAAGGGATAAGTTGGAAATTCCCTAAAAGTTACCAGGATCGACAATCACCTGACGAAGGCCGGGGAGAACAACGTTCGAAACTTGTCTATATTTCTGAGATGAGTTATTTACATTATTCATATTGTTCGAACTGTTGCCCCTATCTTTATTGTCATATTCACTCCGTTTCGGCCGTTGTACGCTCCGATCTTCTTCAAGTGACTGGAATTTTGAACCGAACCCTTTCTTTAGGTACCTCTACTCATTTTCGATACCTAAATTTAAATTGAATTTTTGAAAAAAAACAAAAAAAAAAATTGAAGCTCTAATCGAAAGCCAAGAGATTAAATTTACTAATTCCAGTAAACAAAATACTCTGGTGTATTTAAAACCGAAATTATATTGATTGGAATCTAAAATGTTTCTGATTTTTTTTTTAATTTCAATTTTTCGACCATTTTTCATTGATTCACATTTTGTAAAAAAATTGCAAAAATAAAATGTACCTCGCTGAAACATTTTATTCAAATTAGCAAATTTAAATTTACCTAATCTGATTTGAAACAAGTATTACTTTATTGATGAAATGTAGCCCAGGCGTGGCTTGACCAATCCTTCCTGACCCTTAACCAGACGGCCACGTTGTGTTTGTTTGATCTCGGAGCACTATGATTGCCCGTTATCACCTGGTTAGATTAGCCCTGATACTCGAGGAGTCGAGTATATTGTTAAGACCAGATTCACGCGAACCACAATACGGGGTATAATCAGTAGACCCCTGCAACACCACGGGCACCAAATATAACAGGATTTATAATTCGGGGAGTCGTGTATATTGTTAAGACCAGATTTACACAATCCGCGATACGGAATATAATCTGTAAAACATTGCAACTCCATGGGTGTAGTTTATATATATATATATATATATATATATATATACACACACAGTTATAAGTCAAAGCTGGTGACACTCAACAGTTGGCTGGTATTTCAAAAATACATTCAGTAACAATGTTCTCAGAGTCGGGGTTTACTCAATCGTCTTTAGCAACACGTCAAACTCAGTCTGACCATCTTATTCAAAACACTGGCCCCGAATATCTCTTTCTCATTCAAATCACTAATTTTTTCTTTCACACTGGTTTTATTAAACAGGCACAAAACCGGGGTAATAAAGGGTGGTCACGGTGGGGTTCAACTTTTCCTCACTGTATAACTTTTACCAGCTCGAAATGAAAACAATATCAGTTATCCATTTCAACTGGGTCTCTGGTCCCTACACTAGTGAGGGGGAGTGAACTCACTCTCAGTTATCAATTGCCTGTTTGTTTCCAACTGTCCAGTAGCTCAGAACAGGAAATTCTCACAGTCATTTTAACCTAGGGATCAAAACAGGATGACAATATTATGATTGGACCTGTTTTACTCGGATTCAATCAATTCAGTTACTCTTCCCGATAGAAATAACAATATTCTCCAATTTTATCACTCCGGTTAATTTTCCCGACAAAATAATTGCATTCTCCCATTTTAGAGAAATCCCTTCTTATCTTTCAAATTAATAAAAAATGACTACAAAGCCATCTGGAAATAGAGTTGCACTATAAAAGCGTTTTTTAATTACGGTAGCCTTGTTATCAGAGAGTTATCATCGTGTTATCATAGCCGACAATTGGCATGACAGAGGGGAGCCGTCAAAAACAAATGCTAAGTATGGAAGACGAAATCCATATAATTTTATATTAGCTTAATCATACGATTCATTTTTTTTTTTTATGGGGGTAACTATATAGTAAAATTAGAAATTTACCATAATATGTTCCATAATTTTCAGCAATTATCCAATGTTTTATAGAATTTTAGTTAGCTTAGCTTTATAGATTTATGTTTGAAAATGTATTATGAAAAATAAAAATTAACATAATATAAAATTTTCATTTAAAATAATTTGACAATTTAATAACAGAAGGAAATTATATAACGACAGAGATAACTAAAAAAATTATGAAATGTTATGGCATTTATTAATTTTTTTTTAAATATCTATTTTTATTATTCTTTTTAAGTAACTCCACAAATTGTGAATTTCCCAGTTACCATTTTTTAAACAAAATTAGGAAACTAAGAATTAAAATACAAGACTTATCCTAAATTTTGAAGGGATGATTTGCAAAGCTCGTTGAAAGTAGAAACGTAGGGAATAGTAAACACGGAAGCGAGATGAAAAAATTGCATCCTGCCGAAAATGTTTATATAGATTTTTTTTTCTGTAAGGAGTGAAACCTTTGAAACACGTGGGCTTTTAATGATATATATCACACCTGGTCACCCGTAAAAAAGAAAATATGGGTCATCATACGAACGCAATTAAAAGGTTTTAATTATTTTAAAAATCGTATGGCTTGATTATTTGTATTAAGGTTTTTAATTATCAATTAGTAAATATAGTCTTCATGCATTAACTGAACAACCTTGTGTTAAAGTTGAAGGAGGAAATTTTAAAGAATTTTTGAAATTTTATAAATTATTATAAAAAATAATAAAAATGAAAATAATTCTTGTAAAAATTCATTATTCATTGAAAAAAAAATCTTTTCAGGCTATCATATCCTTAATATATAAAGTCTATAAAACCAATTAAAAGTTTATCTAAATAAGAAATTGGCATAGTTTCATTGGAGCAGATTTTATAAAAAAGAGCTAATTTAAAAAAGAAAAAGAAAAAAAATGACAGTTGCATTCCTCAATAACTCTTGAAATTAATAAATATCATGTATATGGGGAACTCTTTCGAATTTCTAAACATTTCAAGAAATTAATTGGTTGGGTGGTAACATATGTAAGAAAAATATTTTTACCAATATTTTATATAAATAATTACTTCAGAAAGGATTTCAGTCATTTATGAATAAGTCCTGAAATATTCGTCAAAATCTGATCATTATTTGATTTTTGCATGAATTTCCAAATTAATGTGTTTTTCACCTGCCAAAAAGTGACTTGCGTAATGTTACGTTTGCCGTAGTTAAACCCTTATAAAAATTGCGTCACTCACGGACGAAAAAAAAAAGATATTATACCAAAATTTCGAATGTGCTAGAAAGAATTAAAAATTTTTTAAAAATAATTAAAAATTACTTTGATCTATAATTTTTGACTCTGATCTTAATAACATGAACATTTTACTGATAACACTTTTTATTTAGTTTGGAGTCTTTTTTCTTCATACTCTGCTGTTTTTTTGTTTTTTTTTCAGCGATTTAGTGGAGGTACCTAATTTATTTCGATCAATGGAAAAGATTGTTCTTGTTCCATGAGTCATGTCACTTCCAGATGCCTCAGTTATCTTCATTTATTTTAACTTTCCAAGTTTTTTTGTTCACCACTACTGTCGCCAAGTATTAAACTAACAACTAATTTGGTCAAGTCATTAGATCAAACCAACGCTTTTATCACTGAGCCATGTTTCCTGAGTTAAATGTAAATAACTAAGATATCTGGAAGTGGCATTACTCATGGAACGGGAACAATCTACCCTAGTGATCAAAATAAAGGTTCGGTTCAAAATTGCAGTCACTCGAAAAAGGTCAGAGCGTACAACAGCCGAAACGTCGTGAATATGACAATTAAATCAACCAAATGCAGCCGAAAATTTAACTCAATCCGCTTCTTTTCTCGCACTTCCCGCCCGTTGAACTCCCTTCCGTATACTTGCTTTCCTGACGGCTACAACCTCCAGAAATTTAAATGCAATGTCAATTCCTGTCTCTTATTCACTTGACTCCAGCTCTTTCTACATCACTCCGTGTATCTTGTTCTTTTCTTTTCTCTCTACCTTCGCAACTATCTTCACACCTGTGTTTCCATCCTTCTCTTGCCCTTTCTCTGCTACCCCCTGTAACTGGTTCGTTTTTCTCTTCACTCTCCTCCTGCCTAAACCTTTACTCTCTTATGTAGCCCCCTGCGTATCAGTGGCGGTACTGCCTTGCTTGGAGTGTAACGATTAAAAAGTAAACAAAAAACAACCCCCCCCAAAAAAAACATGGGGACAAATGAAAATTTCGCTCAAAACGTTGTGATTATATTAAGAAAAGATTAGGACAATAGTTCACGTGTATAAATCTACCATCTGCCCATGTATTAAATACTGCTGCTACATCTGGTTTGGTGCCCCTGCTATTCTCCTCGGGGTTCTTGACAAAATAAAACGGAGAATCGGTAATGTGATCGATACCGACTTGGCAGACCAGCTGCAGTCACTCTCTCACCGGCGTGACGTGGCTTCACTGTGCCTCTTTTATAAATACTTTCACGGCTTCTGCTCCGATGAACTTGGATCACTGGTACCCTCTAGGTACGAATTTACATGAGATACTAGATTAGCAACTAGGTCCCACCCTTTTACAGTGAAACCGATAAAATGTAACCGCAATTTCTACTCCAACAGCTTCTTTTCTCACATTTCCCGCTACAATCTCCAGGAGTTTAAATTGTAAGGTCAATAGATACCTCCTAACACACTAACTCGCATCCACTCTCTTAAACACTCTTCCCATCTACCCAACCCTCATCCTTGGTATCCTTACCCGTCTATGACCCTCCTTCTGACATTTCCTATATCTAACCACTGTATCCCATCACCTTCCTCTATGTAACCCCCTGCGCAATAGTGGCAGTGGAATGCATTGCTTAGGGTGAAATGATTAAAAAAAAAAATATTAAAAAATGATATCTTTCATCGAAAACGTTCAAACTGAAAGCAATTTTTGTGAGTCCCACAATTCGAAACAAACAACATCCATTCCAAAGTCACAAATTTCTTCGACTTTTTCCAAAGTCAACAAAAGTAAACAACACGCGCAAAAAGAGATAGAAGGGGAGGGAGGAAGAGAGAGAGAAGGGTGAGAGTTAGGGGAAGGGAGAGACTTAAAGAGTGGGAAGGAGAAAGTAACAATTTTGGGGGGAAATTGCGTGTCTTAAGTAAGTGTAGAAGATTGACGAAAATAAAAGCCGTCACCTTGAAAACCTCCCCTAAGTCTTTCGTCTGATCTCCAACTTTGTCTATTTTGAAGTTACGGTAGTTGACATTGTTTTCATTTAAATCTCTCACTTCTGGCTAGACATTCAGAAGCATAAACAGCAAAGGTCGTGTCAAGTGCGTACAAGACTTTTCACACGGTTACAATGTTGTTTGGGTTGAAATAGCGACGTCTGACATGTATTAATGCTTATCCTCGGGGAGTAAAACGTCAGTGTTCAAGGTAGATTTAAGCTGTGATGTCAACAGCGTAATTAAGTGTTGGTGATGTCATTTTGAATTAAAGTAATATAAAGTACATACAACTTGCAAATTACAGTACAGCAAACTGTTGTCATATCTGGTCTGGTGCTCCTGCTATTTCTCTCAACGTTTTCGACAAAATCCAAGAAAAGGTCTGCAATGTAATCGATCCTGACTTGGCATCTCGACTTCAGTCACTTTCTCACCAACGTGACGTGGCTTCCCGCTGTCTTTTCTGTAAATATTTTCAAGACAAGCGAATGAATTTAAGCGTGCTACTAGATTGGCATTCAGGTTCCAGCATTTTACCGTTGAAAGAGTTAAAGGTAACTATCACGTTGAATACACCGGTTCTTGCTCAATCACCGAAGTTAAGCAACATTGAGCCTGGTCAGTACTCAGATGGGTGACCGCTTGGGAAGACCAGGTGCTGTAAGCGTTTATGGACGGATGTGCTTTGTGGTGCGGTGGATATCGACTCGGAAAGAGAAATCGGTGAGCCGAGTTCGAATTCCAGTCGTAATACCCTACATTCACTTAAGCACTGGTACCCTTGGGAAAGGTATTAATCCGTTCCTTCCCTCCAGTTTTGGGTTAAATAACAAGGGTAGGACTTGGGGACCATGCCCTTAAAAAACAAATCTTATAAAACAAATAAACTAAATGAAACAAATCAAAACGATTTTCAGCATTAAATGACCTAATGAAGGTTGATATGCTGGTTAAATGAACCAACCAACTACTACTCGAATAGTTTCTTTTTTCGCACTTCCAGGCTGTGGAATTTTCCTCTGTTTATTTGCTTCCCTGTTAGCTACAATCTCCAAAAATTCTAAATGCAACGTCAATTGCTACCGTTTATGTTCTTGAATCTCGTTCAGCTTTTGTCATTTACTCAATACCAAATGTATCTAGTCTTTTTTTCTCACTCTATCCCGCTCTCTACGAACTAGTGGCGGTCTCGCCTTGCTTGGGATAAAATAATAAAAAAAAAAAAAACACGCATACTTTGATATAAATATATTTGCATGCTCGTAAGTGAGAGGTATTTACAGCAGCAATGTATACGCTCAAACTGGGACCTCCCCATTCATGGGTTCACAAACCGAGGTTTTATTTGGTCCGAGTAGAAAAATTTTCGTGTTAAAATCTTTTATTGAACTGAAACTTATTCTTCTTTATGTGCCGTATCCTTACAGGATGTAGGCGATTATTATTCTCCACAACTTCCTGTCTTTTGTAACTCTAAATAAACCTTGTTCTTCTGTTATTTCTGCTAAACCCTGTTCCGCCATCCATTTATTTACTCAAGCTCACTAAGTATGTTATGCAGTTATCCTCTATCCAACTTGACTTTGATCAGTTCTGTGAGTATCAGATTTTCCAAGCCCTCTTTCCTCATTATGCGCCCTAGAAATGTCAACTGTCATGCTCGGTTTATGGTATATAAAATTATTCTTGTAAATAAACATTCTAATAAATAAATAGTGTTTAATATTTTTAATCTAAACTCGCAAGAACGCACAAAACCATATCCCATGCCTTTCTTCCTCAATATCTGCCTCAGAAAAGTCAACTGGCCCTTTCTGGTAAAGGCTACTATGCTGCTATGAAAATATCGTGGAGTTTACAGTGACGATTGATTCTTCTTTATTATGTGCCGTCTCCCCTCAGTAAGTGATCATGGCTCTCCACAATGTCCTGTCCTTTGTAGCTCTTAATAAACTTTGTCTTTCTATCATTTCTCCAGGCTCTGCTCTGCTATTCAGTTACTCAAGCTCACTATGTTATGCATTGCTTTCCTCTGTCCCACTTGCCCGCTGTCTGCCCTGTTAGTATCAGGTTTTCCAAGCCCTCCTTCCTCATTATGTGCCCTAGAAGCCTCAACTGTCTCTTTCTGATGCTAAGTATTAGTTTTCTTTTTGTTTCCATTTTCTCCAAAACTTCCTTGTATACAGGTTTAGTACATGGTATTCTCAGCATCCTTTTTTAGAACCACTTTTCTGTTACTTCAAGTCTCCTCTTCATCTTTGAGGAAACCGTCCAAGAATCACTATCACAGAGGGCAGATATCACGTAGAATTTTAGTACGTTTCCTTGTTTGTTGCGAAATTTTTTTATTTCTTAATACCCTGTTTAAATTTTGGAATGCTTCCTTGACTATTTCAACACGCATTCGGATTTCAATGTCACACATTTTATCCACTGTTAAAACATTTTCTAGATATTTAAATTTCGGCACTTGTTTGATTTTATAGCCACCCGATTTGCAAATTGCACTTGGGGCTCTTCCGTTTGCTAACAACCATGCATTGTTTTCTTGCAGTTGATGTTTAGTCCTTTCTTCTTGCTTTCCTTCAGTACCTTCTGTAGGAATTTTAGTAGCTCTCATTGTGTGTCTGCTATCAACACTGTGTCATCTATATATTTAATGTTGTTAAGATTGTGACAGCCAATAATGAATCCTGGTAGGACTTCCCGTTCTTCCATAAACTACTTTGCTAAAATAGATATCAAAGGAATAATCTTTGAACTCTACTGTCATATCTAGTCGGGTGCTCCTGCTATTCATCTTGAGGTTCTTGACAAAATCCAAATAAGAATCTGAAATGTAATCAATCCTGACTTGGCATCTTGACTTCAGTCACTGTATCACTGACGTAACGTGGCTTTCCTCTCTTTTCTACAAATATTTTCATTGCGACTACTTTTTAAATTTAACATCCACTTCTACTCGAAGAATTTCTCTTTTCACGATTCCCGTCTGTGGAACTCCTTTCCGTTTACGTGCTTCCCTGATAGCAAAAAATTTAAATACAACGTTAATTGCTGTCTTCTATCGTTATGAATCGCATTCATGTTTTATCCTTTCTTCAATACCCACTGTACTCAGTTTTTCTCTTCCCTGATAGCTACTATCTCCAAAAATTTAAATACAACATCATCATCTTTCTTCTTGAATTCCATTCATCTTTTATCCTTTCTTCAATATTCACTGTACCCAGTCTTTTCTTTTCTGATAGCTACAATCTCCAAAAATTTAATTACAACCTCAATTGCTATCTTCTATCTTCTTGAATCCCGTTCATTTAGTATTCTTTCTTCGACACCCACCTGTATCCAGTTTTTTCCTCTCACTCTAACCCCCTGCGTACTTGTAGCAGTCCCGTCTTGCTTGGAGTGAAATTATTACAAAATAAAAATATTATAAAATATTAATGTAAAAAAGAGAGACGTAAGTCTTTAATAGTAATAATATTTGGAAAATATAATCAATTTAAATGTCCTTGAAAAACTTATTAAGAAATAAATCAGAAACTTGAACTGTTCCTCGACATCTAAATAGGGTGGTAGATATAATCAGAGAAACTCTTTCATGTCACTGCAGTCTATTGCGTCATGCAAGAATAAATAAGTGGGGGAGGTTAAATCAGATATATTTTTTCATTACAACAATGTTCACCCTGTACAAGGCTCGAGAAACACTCGAGGTACAGAGTGAAAGGTACAGTTTGTGCAGATGTGTGTAGAAGATAACGGTAGACTCTAGACTTGAACAGTTAAGATTGTCGTGGTTGGGAGCAGGTTCCACAAAGCAGCGGTTTGGTTGGGAAGATACTGCTTGAGTGGAACTTATATTTTGCCAATTAGATCTAGGTCAAAGAAGAGATCAGCCGCAAATCTCTGGTTGTTTAAAGTGGAGGTCTAAATTATGTGCAAAAAATAGAAGTGGGGATCAAACTGATGTTAAAATTACGGGACTAAGTGGAGAGGTAAAATTTTATGTTAACTGTGGAATGAGATATGATTGATTGATTTTTTATATACCGTTTTCAGGTTATTTAAAGCCAGAAAATATTTTTATATTGTAGGAACACACACACACATTATATATATATATATATATATATATATATATATAGAGAGAGAGAGAGAGAGAGAGAGAGATGTTTAGTTCGGTTCGGTTTGTCTTACGGTAGTATATCAATCGCAATGTCTTATTTAATGCCGGCAAGATATTTTACAATAGATTCGGATGAATAGACTATATATTCTTTGTAAGCAATCCCTTTGTAGATCAGGTTTCATTTACGAATTTTTGCAAAGAGGGTTTTGTCGAGAGTCAAATCTAGTATTAGTCTCTCTCTCTCTCTATATATATATATATATATATATATTCTTCAAAATTATATTGCTGTTAGTATTTTATTCTCTTCAAAAATGTATTGTTGGTAATAGTTTCTTCTCCAAAAAAGTACTGATGGAATTTTCACTATAAAAATCTACTTTTATACTTTCATAGTGTTTTGACCCCAGTTTGAGGGTTAACTATTTACCCATAGCTGGGACCCTAACAGGTGCTACCACTCCGGGTCAGGGTGGACCTGGGAACAACAGCAATTAAGAGGTAGTTCGATGCTCCTCAAAACTTTTCAATTAGAGGCCTTGCTGCCGGATGCAGTTTATCGTCAAACCCAGGACCATGATTTAGTTTATCGTCATACCAAGGAGCCTCATAGGGGAGATGGATACGTCTGCAGATGTGCAGTTGACGTATTCTGAAGCCCCAGCCAATGTTTAATGATAAAAGTTTTACTAACTAACCCATATCTAACGGAGACATTGGAACTCTGCTCTCCGTTTGACAATTCCGAGTGGTTATCCACTACACTATCCACACATCCAAGCTTACGACACCTAGTATTCCCAATTGGTCACCCTTCTAGGTACTGACCATGTTCAGTGGACTGGGTTAAGTCGGCTTGTAAATGTAAAGACTCTTGAATCTACATTTTTATTACTTCATCCTGTCTATGGGCAAATAATGAACCCCCTTCCCATATAGCAACAAAACACGATGAAAGTATAAAAATACATTTTATAGTAAAATACCAGCAATACATTTTTTATATAGATTACCAACGATCTGCGCATACTAAAAAATTGTAACGACTTCACCCAAATACTTTTAGAATATTACCAAAAAATCAACACAATGATTTTCATAACATTAAGCTATATAATACTGTACAACTGAATTCCAAAATATAGCTACAACAAAAAACACACATCTCACCGCCTCTAGTAATAATGTCCACAACAAAAAACTAAACAGACATGTATGTGTAGAAAAGCTGAGTATCATTTACCATGTATCCAATTATAAAAGCAAATAACATATCATATATTTATTACTTCCAAGCCCTAAAGAAAATTACATTTCGGCATTAAATGACCCAAAAGGAGTTGATATGCCGTTAAACAAACAAATCAAAGCAAAGCTCCCAAGAAAAATAATCGCTTACCATTTTTTGCTCATTTACTCATCGTCCACTCAACAGTTGAAATCGCCCACCGGTTGATGATATCACCTAAGTTGGGAAACATATGCAGAAATAGGTTCAATGAAATGTATAAAAAAAAAAATGAAGATTTTTATAAACCTGAATATATCTGCACCCCCACCAAAAATTCCGCTGACCTATCATTTCCGAGATTTCTCAACTATCCAAAAAAACAGCCACAAAATTCCAATATTCACCAATGAAATACAACATAAACTTTACCAATACCTTTTTCCAAAGCTGACATGCTAACAAGCCTAACAAAAACACTATCTTCCCTAAATGTCAATAATCTTTTTACCAATGTCACAGTAATATAAACTACTGAAATAATATTCAAAGTGTATATCATCATTCTTCCCTCTCCTTTCATAATATAAAACTAACAATTCCTCAAAAAACTTAGCATTTCCCCTATACGTGTCCATGTAAGATATACACACAAACTGATGATGTAGTCATAGGATCTCTTATAGTGTCAACATTTTAATAATTTTATGTGTGTCACATAAAAAACAAGAAAAAACATTGAAAACAGATCAATGATGTAAATATTGTAAACAGAATTCCGCTCCTGGATTCTATAATAGATCCTAACAAAAAAATCACTTTTAATGTCTTGTTAAATATCAACTAAAGTAAATTCGTACTTGCACCCTATCCTTATAGATATAAAATAGCTATTTGTTAATAGCTATTTTAAGAACCCCCAAAAATGTATAAATTCACTTTCATCATACGTTTAGATTTTATTTCAAGTCCTAATAATCGCTTTTTAAAACTATAAACATTACCAAGTAGAGAGAGTAGTTAAAAAAGCAGTGTAACTAGAAAACTGTCCTTTCGACACTGCGTCTATTACAAGCACGTTTGTCAATATTAGCCGGAAATTTTACAGAAATGTTTGTGAAAATAATTTGTTTTTAATCATTTCATCCCTAGCAAGGCGACATCGGCACTACTGCGCAGGGGTCTACAGTAAGAGAAAAAGACTAGGTACAGGCGTCATGGAAGAAAAAATAAAAGATGAACAGGATTCAAGATGACAGAAGGTGGCAATTGACGTTGCATTTAAATTGATTGTAGCCAACGGGGAAGTAAGTAAACGGAAGGAAATGACACAGACAGGAAGTGTGAGAAAAGAAACTGTTGAAATAGCGGTTACATTTAATTATTTTAACAAGAAAAGAGTAGGACCTAAATGCCAACCTAGTAACACGCTTAAATTAATGTGAACCGGACACTAAGGAAAAAAAGCTCAAAGAAGCATTTGCCATGAAAATATTTGTAGGAAAATAGAAGGAAGCCACGTCACATCAGAGCTAAAGTATCTGAAGTCGGGATGCCAGGTCAAACCGATTATATTGCAGATCCTTCTCCGGATTTTGTCGAGAACTTCGAAATAGATATCAGGACCACCCAACCAGATATGGCAATAGTTTTCAATTCACGGACGAAGTTGCTGAAGTGAAACCAACTTTATTTAATTTGAAGAAATCTGAATAAAATTAACATCTTTGTAAGAGAAGGATATCTCAAACCAGATATGTAAAATGAAAAAATATTCTAATATAAAATATTTTAAAGATATTTAGCACTGTCCAATGTTCGTACGGTTTCCACTAAATCTGCAAAACCCGCCCTAGAGGTTGAACTCACAAAATTCATAAACCAACGTTAAATAATAACTAGACGTAATATCTGTAGACACGGACACCTGGACGAAAACAATATGTCAGTCGATTAAATAAACGGCTCAATTTCAATATTCCCTGAATTTTACCTGGTTCGATAAGCAGCTGAAGAAGGTTGGAGCGTTCAACAATTGAAAGGTTGTGAAAATAACAACGAAGATGAAGACAATAATCGGAATGTAGATAATGTAATTAATTATATATATTCACCTCAAATATCCAGACAAAAAAAATAAACAGTTTCATAGTTATTTTTAAGAGTAGTTTAGTTTTTGCACACGGACATTATTACGGAGCACCCATCAAGAATCGAAATCTTGAATCAGTCGTAATGATCAGTAGAACTGCGAGCTAACCCTTTCAATACGACATGGTGCTTGGTCGCTTAATATAAGATTCTATCGGCCAACAAATCAAGTCAACAGTGTATGATCCGTTTCTCGGTTGTATGATATGGCGGGAAATGATAAGCCACTCATGGATGTAATTTCGATGGTAAGGATAAGTTAGGTGAGGGGAGTGTTTAATATTACCACTATTGTTAGGTTATTTAATGTCGAATATAAGTCACACAAGAAAAAAAATCCTATCAATGGTTAAAAAGGTAGACATATATCCGGTTTGCACATAAGTAAAAAAACAAAAAGTAGTCATGGTCCTCAGTTTTATAATTGAGTAAAAAAAATGGAAGACACTGGTTGAGTTTACACGAAAATCATAAAATAAACATAGATCCTGTCTAGAGTCAAAAAAGTTAAACAGTTTGCACAAGAGTAAAACAAGAAAGTGAACATGAGCCCGGTTTATGCTAGAGTCAAAGAGTAGACTTTTTCAATCTAGAGTTAAAAATGTAGACATGTTCATTTTATACTCAAATTAAACGTACATGCGATCCAAAGTCAAAATGTTAGACATAAGTCTATTTTATACTAGTACAAAAATAAGTAAAAATGAGTAAAATGTAGACGTTGGTTTAGTCTAGTGTAAAAAATGTAGACACAGGTTCAGTTTACACAAAAATAAACAAGATAGATATAATTTCAGTCTAAAGAAAAATAATAAAATACTTCTCGATTTAAACTCTTGTAAAAAATGTAGATATAAGTTTGGTATTATACAAATAGTCAGAAAGTTTGAAATAGGTCTGGTTTTTACTAGTGTCAAAAAGACAGACAGATTACTGGAGTTTTTAGACATTGATTGGGTTTATACTCGTGTTTTAGTATCGACCTGAAAGATAGTTCATTTTGGTGGTGGGTGGTCTTATTTCTCTGCAGTCAGCGTATTTAAAAACACGCTGTCAAGACAGACTTTCGATGGAATACAAGAGAAATAAAACTGTTCTTTTTCACGATATTAGAGTTGAATCACTGATGTCAACTGGATACCTGAATAAATTTGTTGCAACATAAAAATCGATAACATCTATGTAAGATTTTTGTTGTTAACCCCTATGTAAAATAAAATTAATGTTTAAGAAATTTTAGTATAAAAGACATTCTGGGTTGTATTATAACAGAAGCCATATAAGAAAGAGAGAGAGAGAGAGAGAGAGAGAGAGAGAGAGATACAGAAAGAGAGATGATCATAAAGGACAACATCTTCCAATAAAAAGCTGTGAAGAGTCATGTACAACAAGCTCCTGAACAGACCTACACACACAAATATATATATATATATATATATATATATATATATATATATATATATATATATATATATAATTCCGTATGCTTCATGGTTATCCACAGGCTTCTTTACTATCTTTGCCAGTTTTTTTTACCAAATATAATAAAGTATTTCCCTGGTTTTTATCCTCTTAAAAATTGTCAAGTAATGTTAGAGTGCGCAATTTCTCTGTTGTTTAACCCATATGTCGGGAGATTGGAAAGATGGAATCATGATTTTTCGAAATGCAATTGTGCAAAAGTGAGCGTAGCAGTCTAGACTAACCTGCCCTCTCGACTTCGTTCATATCCTCGCAGCTGTAATATATCCTCCCTGGGCCTTTTGCAAAAACATTTTTATGGTAACTGTTTTAATAAATCTTCCTCTCTGGTACCTCCACTTGCAAATTGTAACCGTAAGTTCTATGCTAACAGTCTCTTGTATCGTACTTCTCGTATGAGGAACACTCTTCCGGAATCTTGCTTTTCTGTCAGCAAAAATGTCATCATCATATTCTTTCACCTTGAAACCTGTACGTTTATTGTTTTCTCCTTAATAATGATTTTTTTAAAATCATATCACCCCGGGCAAGGCGGTAAGGCCACTGGTGTGCAGGGGGCTACGTAAGAGTGAAAAGATTGGAAAAGAGAAAGCCGAAAACCACATCCTAAACAGGGAACAAGGGATGAGCCTCTACACCTGTTCAATAGACGTGGGTGAAGTGTGAACCGGGCGATAGTTCAGTCTATCTACTCCAATTGAAAAAAAAAAAATAAGGAAAAGTGAAAAGATTGGAAAAGAGAAAGTCGGAAACCACATCCTAAACAGGGAACAAGGGATGAGCCTCTACACCTGTTCAATAGACGTGGGTGGAGTGTGAACCGGGCGATAGTTCAGTCTATCTACACCAATTATTTTTCTTTTATTCTTTCACTATCAGTAACCTCCTTGCGTCTTAGTGATTTTATTGCCTTGCTTAATGTGAAAAAAATGAATTAATAAAAATAAAATAAATAAAAGACAAAAATAAAGAGGTAATTTCTAATTGATTGATAATATTGATATTCTGTGATCAACTGAAAAAATCGTTTTCTAAAGAAAGAATACTAATTACATCATACTTTTTTTTATAATCATATCGCTCAAAGCATGGCAGTTTACTGTCACTGGTGTGCAGGGGGTTATATAGAAGGAAAGTTATGAGAAAGAGTGACAGGTTATGGGGGTGTCAGGAAGTGAATAAGAGAAGGATGAAAATACTAATGAGAGAGTGCATGGGAAAGAGAGAGAGAGAGAATAAAAGTTAGTGAGATAGAAGATGACTATTGACTTTACATTTAATTTCATGGAGATTGTAGCTGTCGGGGAAGCAAGTAAACGAAATGAAATTCCACAGGCGGGAAGTGCGAGAAAAGAAGCTGTTAGAGTAGAAATTACGTTTACTCTTTATTGATTTCACATTAAAAGGGTGGGACCTAGTTGCTAATCTTATGGCTCGAGCAAATTTATGTATAGGGACACTAGTGAGCTAAGTTCATCAGAGCAGAAGCCGTGAAAGTATTTCTAGAAGAGACACAGAAATCCTAATTTTCTCATACTATATTAAATCCTAATTATATCATACTATCGTTTATTTGCTTCTCATGTAGTTACAAAACTGAAACATTGACCTAAGAACTCGTGTCATGTCTTTAAATAACATTGTTAGATCGAGTCTTTCATATGAGTCTGATAGGTACGGTGAAAAATGCATTCGGAAATATCTAAACTTTCAGCTGCATGCAAACATTTACTCAATTTCTTAAAAATGGTGGCTACCAGAAAATGACGCTTGTAACTCTTGTAGCGGTTCATCCTTCTTCGAACTTCGTGTAAAGGCGAAAATAAGAAAAAAAAACTGACTTGAGGACTTTCAACAGCAGCAACAACCAAAATGGATTACATATGTCATCTTCCTTCATCGAACCTCCCATGATCTGGCGCAGTAGAATCACAAAGAACTATACCAATATCAAAAGCCACATCACTTGATGACTTTCAATGGCAGCAACAACTAAAATGGATAGCACATGTAAGACATCGAAGAGAAACTAATGAGATAATCAACATGTTGACTTTACACACGACTTCAAACAAAGCGTTAGGAAGGAAACATTCATCAATACTGGAAAGAGCAATAACAAATTTATTTTCACGAAAGAATTGTAATAGTGTAGCGCAATGTTTACACATAATTCACAGAAATTGCGTCATCTATGAGGGCGCGAATTCAACGATAATACCTTGTTCGTTATAATTTTCTCTTAAGAGTTGATCCAGAGACCACAGGTTTGTCTAGTTATCGCTAAAAATAAAATGATTGATGGTCGATTTAATAATCGAATTCGTGTTTTTGTAGCTGCCTGAATTCTTCTTAGTTACCGATGATTCCTTTTCAACGATTCTGTAAAAGTTATTAACATTTTTTAGGTAGAAACCTCATTTCAGTTACCTCTAAGTGCATTTTATCTTCAGGACAAAGGCAATCATGGATCTTCCCAACGTTCTTTTTTAACCAAATGTAAACTGTACAATGGCATGTTTGTTCATGGGAAATATATTGGAGCGGTTTCAAGTCGCATTTATCTCAGTTTAGGATTCAGTTATGTCAGTCAGTTAAGTGCCATACGTGAAGCACGCTTGGGCGATCATGTCTCGAAAGAGACATGACTGACTGGGCAGAAGATCATCCCGCAGTAGGTTGCCATTGCTTTCTGCGGTAGACTGGTTGCCGACCAAGGCTATAGAACCCAATCTGTCCTGTTATTTAACCCATAACTGGAAGGAATAGACGGATTAATACCTTTCCCAAGGGTATTTGCTCGTAAGTGAATGCAATGAATTCGGCTGGAATTCGAACTCGGCTCCCCGATTTCTCGTTCCGAGCCGATATCCACTGCACTACAACATGTACTTGTCCTAAAATGACTTACAACAAAGGCTAGAGGATCCCGTTTGTCCTCTGGTTATTTTATCCATAGCCGATAGAGAAAAAATGTCTTTTCCAAGAACATTAATGTAAAGGGAATTGGCTAGTTGATTTTGTTTATCGGCAATATCGACCATTATGGGTTATTTAATACCGAAATCTTAATAATTTGAACACAATTTTATGGCTTCAACTAAATATATCCTGAATGCAGTTGTATGCATTCAAGTACAAAAAATATGTATTTTTGCTCTTTTTTATATATAGAAATTTATTGCTGGTATTTTTATTAGTAAAATGTATTTTTATTCTTTTTTAGTATTTTGTTTTGAAGGGTCGCTATTTGCCCATAGCTGGGACGTGCTACCCCACCCCGGGGGGCCAGGATGGACCTAGGAACAACAGCAATCAAGGAGTCGTTCCACGCCCCTCAAAACCTTTGGTTTCCTGATCAGAGACTTAGCTGCCGGATGTACTTTATTGTCATACCCAGAACGTAAAGTGAACATAAACTGTCTGAGCTAGAATTTGAATTGTGCTCGTCGTTTCTATTTTCCCGCGCAAGTCATTTTTACCAACTTTTTTTTCAGCTAAATCAACATAAACTAAAAACTGAAATTTATAATTAATTTCTTTCTTTTCATTATTTCTTTGTTTTTTTCTTCATATTTTTCTTTGTATTTTTGTTATTCAAATTTCAGTCCCTTTTTTTTCACATCATTTACAAAGTTTTTTTTCTTTCTCAAACTTTAAGAAAAGATTATTCGATGCTTTCTTTCTTCTCATCTTAATTCTTATCTGAAGGGTCTTTTTTCAGAATTATCATTCATTCATTCATTCATTCTCTCTTTTATTTCTAAAAATCTGATTTCAATCTTTCTCCATTTTTTTAATTTTTTCGTGGTTTTCTTTCTTTGTAAGTTAATTCTTATTTACTTGAAACGTCTTTCTTTTTCAGGATCATTTTTCATTCATTCATATCTTAGATCTTACTCTCTTTTTTCAACATTCTTTTTTTATTTCTTCGAGGTTTTCTTTCTTTTTATCTTAATTTTTTTTATATATCTTAAGCGTTTTCTTTCTCGGGATTAGTTTTCATTCATTCATTCTCTTTCTTATATTTTAGGATCTGCTTTATTTTTTCTTTCCTTAAATTTTTCAATCTTTCTTTAGATTTCTCAATTTTTTAGGATTCTTCTGTTCTTTTCCTTTTTTTTTCTTATATTTTCCTTCCTTCCTTCCTTCCTTCCTTCCTTCCTTCCATTTCCCCTTCCTAAGTTCATCACCTGACCAGTGGCATGATTTATTTTACTAGAACAATTAGGGAAATCGGAGGAAGAAGGCCCCTAAAACCACCCACCATGACGGTAATTCACTTTTCCCCGCCATATTCCATTTGTTCACTGATCACGCACTTATGTGTTTCTTGAAAAAGGTTGGACGGATGACTCTATATAGGGGAATCTTTTTACTACATCTCCTCTTCCGTCTTCTCACCTTTCTCTCCCGCTACTTTCGTTCGTTTTTTTTTTTTTTAATCATATCACCTCGAGCAAGGCGGTAACGCCACTGATGTGCAGGGGGTTACGTAAGAGTGGAAAGATTGGAAATGAGAAAGCCGGAAACCACATCCTAAACAAGGAAACAAGGGATGAGTCTCTACACCTGTTCAATAGACGTGGGTGGAGAAAAAGGAAAAGAGTGAAAAAGGTTGGAAAAGAGAAAGCCGGAGATCACATCCTAAACAGGGAACAAGGGATGAGCCTCTACACCTGTTCAATAGACGTGGGTGGAGTGTCATTCCCTAGACATTTACAATGCATATATCTCTAAACATCTTTTAGGACGTCCCAGAGCCTGTTTTTTTTTTTACTCGGAATAAGAACTGAAACTTGGACTCAAAGTTGGTTTAAAAAAGCTATCAAAACCGAACGCCAGGAAAACGATGTAAAAGGTTTTGTTTAATCAGTACAATTCTCCAGCACACAAGTAATTGGTTTCAATGGTTGCTGTGCGTGACTGTGACTTTGAACCGGTTGATTACCCTCCCTATTCTCCTGATTTGGTCGAATCTGATTATCCTCTGTTCCCCAAGATAAAAAACACTTCGTTAAGAACCAATATCGCAGTGGTGATGACGTCATATCTTCTGTTGGTGACGTTTTTGACTCACAGTATGAGAGCTTCTTCAGTAATGGGATCCAAGCACTGCAACACCAATGGAAGAATTGCGGGAACCGAAAAGGGGGCTATGTTGAAAAATGAACGCCATTTGGTCACATTTCATGACAGTATCGGGTCAACCTATGAACTGTACATCCGACCCTCGTATGTATGTAATATAATATATAAAATATATATACATACATATATATATATATATATATATATATATATATATATATATATGAATGTGTACGTAATGTGCATAGAAACACACACACACAGCTATTGAAATCAAGCATTGTGCTTACGAAACAAAACCCTTTTTTTTCAGTTTTTCTGGGAGTTTGGTCTTGATAGCCTTTCGTACCTGCATCAGAAAGGTAACAATACTTTCTTTGGTGGTGTGGCATTTTAAATATAGTCAATAAACACAAAGCCTTTTACATCCCAAAAATACTGAAGCCATGACCTCTTCTGAAACGAACTTGACCTTCTTTGGCGCAAGTGAAGAGGAATATTTCTAGCATGGTTTTTCTGTTTGTCATCTTGGGTTAGGAAACGTTCAAGTAAATCAGATAGATCTTCCTTAAAGGTTCTGGTTTAATTTTCCTTGATTTCACCACATGGTCAATTTTAGATCCACTAGAGTGACAGGGTGTAATCGATTTATGTTTTTTCTTTCATCAGATTAGGTTATTTTCAGTGGTATGTTGTGATATGAATCTATTTTCTGGATGTATGATAAAATTTATTTGGCCTTGAAAAATATTGCGTCATCCGTAATTGCATGAGATTTTTATCACGTCCAGACACTATTGTCTGAACTGTCGATTAGTTGTTCTACGACTATTGTATGTGATGGATGTTACTCCAAGAAGGCGTACAAAATTGTAACGCTATACGAACACACTGGCAAGCCTTACAGAGAGATCTAAGATATTGTTCATGTCACCCTTTCAACTGTCAGTCATGTCAGTCATGTCATCAAGGTGAAGAAACAAACTGGATCCATCAGTCCAAAATATAAAAGAAAATGCAGTGGGAAGAGAAAAACAACGCCAAGAGACGGTGTACATGTGTTCAGGGAAATGTGAAAGATCCTAAGGAGACATTATTCATTTGGTTTCAATCAATTTGCACAAGGGTGTATAGTCAATCGACTGCAATCCATCATCATTTAGTGAACACGAAAAATGTTTTTCTCAGTGGTGGCAGTTGCAGGATGTCTAAACCTTGCGTTATTGTCAAGAATGTTGTTTCCTTTCCTAAATTCAGCCGCCCAATTTTACATTATTCATAAAGTTAGAGCATCACTCTCTAATGTAGCAACCATGTCAGGATGAATGCCGTTGGGAGCTAAACTTTTTTTTTTATCGAGATAATTGATAATACCATTTGTAAGGGTAGAGTCTCTATTCGTTACGTTTCTTTCCGGGTAAACTGACATCTGACTTTTCAGCCAGATGTCAGTTTACCCGGAAAGGATCACTGCAGTTATTAATAAGAACAGTTGAAATTAATGCGAGCAAGATTTCACAGGTCTGACATCACTCCTTCATAGTCAGCCTACAAACTTTTCACTCTACTTCGTAAATTGCGACATCGAATAACTCAACAAAAGTTGGTATACTGTAAAATCCACCAATCAAACCCAACCAAACCCAACCCATATTCTCTATTGAATTCAGATGCATGTGTTTACCAAAGTCGAAACTTGTCGAAGTTCTTCAAAAAAAAAAAGAGTTTCCACATGCAGATGTGTCTTAATAGTGTCTTTGAGTCTTCAAATAATAGATAAAATGTGCCAACTTCAACACTTGAAAACTTGTTCTCCCAAAAGAGAATTACACAAGAATGAATTCTAACTGGAAATGTCTCGTTATGATATTAATAATAAAGACTATAATACTAAAAGAAAAAATGAGTTCCGAAAAATAGAAAATTCATTCAGAAGCTTTTTAACTCCGGTAAATCTTTCTTGAGACTCTTTAACTTTAATTTTTTGTATTCATGCCACGATGAATTGTAATTGACTTTTGCTGTTTAAACACTGCGTTATTACCATAGGTTGTTTTTGTGGCACAATAGGGTCCGGCCATGTTTGGAACACCCAATTAGTGGACTGTCAATGATTTTATCAGAATAGGAAGTGTTTGATGTTTTATGAGCAGAAGTAAAAAACCGGACAGTAAGATCTACAAAGCAAACACATGCCTGTCCACAAGTAAGAGAAAAGAAATGGGGAAAAGGGGTAATAAAAGCAGCTTCCGTGATGAAGAAGAATATCCTATTAGCAAGTGTATAATATCGGAGCCTGTTTATTGCCATCCAGTAGTTGCTAGTGGGGCCTCTCGATGCCAAGTTTTGTCGTCACAAGAGTCAGATCAAACCAAAACTGCCATATCTGGATTGGAGATGACCAATCATCTCTTTCCAACCCTAAAAGTGTTCAGAAGCATCTACCTTGTTTTATAGATTATCAATAAACCTCTTTCCTCCAGATGAAACTTCGCAAGACTCTCTTTACTCTATCGCTATTTCCATGGAAAATGCTGTGACGAGCTTCATCAGTTTATATAATTACATTCAAAGCCCGCCTTGTCACGTATATAGGGTTGAATCGTCTTCATTCCCTTTAAATTTTATTGGTAGGAAGAAACCTCATTTAATAACACTATATTTTGAGTAGTACTTGGACATTGTATTTTTGTCATTTAGCTCTAAACAAAAGCGATAAAGTCGCTAAGATGCAAGAGGTTACTAAGAACGAAAGAATCTGAAAACAAATTATTACCACTTAAGAAGGACGATAAAAGAACAAGGATTAAAGAGAAAGGAGATAACAATTGACATTGCATTTATTTTTACAAGATCATAGTTGACTGGAAAATAAGAAGTCAGAAATCAGTTCCACAAGTGATGAGTGCGATATAGGTGATGGGATTTTAGCATATAAACTATGGTTACCTCTAGAAATTTCAACTGTAGAATCATGAGACCTAGCTGCCAATCTAGTACTGCACTTATATTCATAAAGGCGATGTACCAAAGAGGAAAGTACATCAGAACAATGTGAAAATATTTATAGAAAAGTCACAAGGAAACTACTTTATGACAGTGGGAATGTTTTGGGGGAATAGAGCAAAAAATAAATAGATTAAAATAAAAATGACAAGTCAAATTTTCATGATGAGTGAAGTAACTTTCTGAGTAAAATTGTCAAGTAACTATAGGTAGTTTCTTGTCTTAGTCATAGTTATAAATCTGTTACTAATATATTGTACTCTTTACAGCTTAATAGTAAGATAACTTAAATATTTTGTAATATTTTTTACTTTTGTCTCAATAGGAAATCTGCCAAGGCTGACAAAGTAAACCTACTACTACTCTTGAAACGGACCTCCAATCAGTGGTTAAGTTGAGCAGGAAATAGCTTATGAATTAGAATGCCTTTAAAACAAAACTGATTTCTTTTAACCATCAGAAACAAACTTTTCTGCCCGCCATTTACATGGCTGATGCTAACTTTCTGGATCACAACATAATGCGCCTTTTTGGCCTCACTTTTTCAACCGATCTGAAGTGGAACGACTACATCCAATCTATAACTGCACATACTGCTAGGAAGGTTAGGTCATTGTGCTGGGCCAAAAAGTCTTTCACGCCAGAATCGATCCTGCACATTTATAAATCTACCATTCGTCCGTGCATTGAATACTGTTGCCATATCTGGTCGGGTGCCCCTGCTGTTTACCCCGAGGTTCCTGACGAAATCCTGATTTGGCATCTAGACTTCAGTCACTTTAGTAGTTTCCCTTGTCTTTTTTGCAAACATTTTCATGGAAACTCTTTTGACGAGAGAAAAAAGGGTTACTGGACATTAGGTTTATGAGTCCCAAAAATTCAGTTGTTCTTGTCCTTAAGGACACATGGCCCAGTGGATATAGACGTTGGTTTGGTTAGTTCCTAACTTGACTCTTAGAATTGTGAGTTCAGGCTAAAAAGCAGTGGTGAACAAGTAACTTGTTAGAGGGAGATAACTCATGACTTCCAATCGAGGCTTCCCGTAAGGAATTGAGTTCATATACTCCAGTGATTGTAATAAAGGGTTCGGTTCAAAATTTCTAGTACCTGAAGAAGGCCGGAGCGTAAAACGGCCGAAACGCCTTACAAATGGCAACAAAGATGAGGACAATAGTCCGAATAATGTAAATACTTTTCAATTTTTGTCGAAGGTTTGAGTTAGAAGACATATAATTAAGAAAATATTTTCTTTTTTTAATGTTTTCACCCCAAGCAAGCTGACAGTGCCACTAGAACGCAATGGTTTTTAAGGAGCGAAAGTGAATGAGAAGGTTCGAAACGGGTAGGATTGAAGAATGGGTAAAAAAGAAAGAGTCTTTAAGAAGACAGAATATGGCGATCGACGTTGCATTTAAACTTTTGAAGATTTTAGTTAAAAGGGAAGCAACAAATCAGAAGTGCAAGAAAAGAAACTGTTAAAAGTAGAAATGACGGTTGCAACTAATGCGTTGAGACTTATTTGCTAGTCTAGTAGCATGTTTAAAGTTAAAGTTAACTTATAGGCATCAGAAAGAAAAAAAAACTCGTCCGAGTAGTTACCATAAAAATATTTATAGAACAGGCAGAGGGAAGCCACGCCACCTCAGTGGGAAAGTGACTGGAGAAGAAACTAATTGTATTGCAGACCCACCTCCGGATTTTGTCAAGAATCTCGAGATACACATTAGGAGCACCAGACCAGATATGACAACAGTATTCAATACACGGACGGTTGGTAGATTTATATATGTGCAATCTACAAAAATTATTTCATAAATGAATAATCATTACCTAAATTTTGACGAATTCAACAGTTAACTCAGATAATGCTCATGTATATTTTCATCGACACCACATATCTAAACTGCAAGTTGTGCCACAACCCTTACATCCAAACTGTCAACATTTGAAACTGCAAATGCGTCTTTGGATTTGCATTTAAGATTTTTTTTGCAAGTGGTTTTTTAAAATTATTTGCTTGTTATTGTTTGTTAATTTTTTATTTTGTTTAATTTTTGCTGGCTAATGTTTTGAGCGGTCATCAATGTACATTTCTTTATACAAGTCCTTTCTGAAAATGTCTTCAATGGACATCGCTATTTCATTGTCAATACCATAAGTTGCTTTAAGCCCAATATCACTAATCTGAAAAACAATTTTAATTGATGATTTTTATATGACTTCTCCAACTCCTTAAATTTGTTTTCACGTCACTTTCTACTACATTAAACTTATTTCAAAGTATGAATATGTACCTCGTCGTCCTCTCTGAGACGTGACGTGACGTGACACAAGGTCAAGTTTATTGTCGGGAAACCGAACGCGTAAGCTCGGACCGGGGCCAAAAATTGCCCAGCCCCGCAACTGTCAGTTGCACTCGTTTTGGTGGTGACCACCGATCGACCTCTCTAGTTAAATGGTGTGGGTTCAGCCTCAAGCATCTGTTCCCCGGAACCAAGCACCTCACCAGAATTACTGTATAATGCTTCGAATATTACATTCTAATATTCTTTATATACAAATCAAACCTGTTTGTTTTCCATTTACTTCAACAAAACATTTCTCATTTTTGCTATACCACAGGATATACTTCATTAACTGCAATTTTCTATGTAGATATAATGAACAAATTAAAACTAGTATGAATTACCTTCAATATTTGCAATTCTTAAAATGTTTCATGAGAAATATTTCATTTATTTTCTGCAATTTACACTTAATTCAGTAAGGCTACCATTGTTCTACATTAATCCGTAGGATCATCTGTAAAGGGGTGACAACTCCTTATTCAGCCAACAAGTGCAATAACTCCAAGACTTAAATGAATGCTAACATTAATTTTCCTATTTTTAAATATTAGCGTTTTAAAGAGAATCTGAGCGACAATATGTCGTGCGCTACGTGTGGGTGGTGGGCCGAATGTTTAACATACCTGACCAAAACTTGAATAAATTACAATAGTAATCGTCGTCTTGCGGCCATTGGCCGAGATAGAACTCACTACATCCCTCCAGTATTCCCTGTGCATTTGGAACCCTGGCGCAGTTTTGTAGCGAAATTAAATCTTGTCAAATAGCTGAATACTTGATGCTTCGCCAGGGCTACCAAGGGTGTTTTTATTGTGACACCAACACTAGATGGGTTGTCTCCAGGCCCTATCCTGTTATTTGACCCATAACTGGAGGGAAGTGACGGATTAATAACTTTCCCAAGGGTACCAGTGCTTAAGTGAATGCAGGGTACTCAACTGGAATTCGAACTCGACTCACCGATTTCTCTTTCCAAGCCGACATCCACTGCACCACAACGTACATCCGTCACTGAACGCTTACAGTGCCTGGTATTCCCAAGTGGTCACCCATCTAAGTACTGACCAGGCTCAACGTTGCTTAACTTCGGTGATCGAACGAGAACCGGTGTATTAAACGTAATATACCGCAAGCAAGAGTAATTGCACCATATAATTCTCATTATATAGGACCACCAATGTTATCTCAGTTCTACATTTATGCCTACAACCTGTATGCCGGAACTAATGATTTATTTTACGGACTTTGTAAATTTCAAGCCGAGTTCAAATTCCAGTCGAATTCGTTGCATTCACTTACGCGCAAATACCCCCTGGGAAAGGTGTTAAACTGTTGTTTATCGCTTCAGCTATGGTTTCAGATTGGGTTCAGTAAACGTGGTTGCCAATCAGTCAACCGCAGAAAGCAATGGCAACCTACTGCGGGAAAAATTTCTGTCCAGTCAGTCTTGTCTGTTTCTAGACATGATCGCCCAAGCGGGTATCACGTATGGCACTTGACTGACATACAGACTGAAATTTCAAGTCAATGCCTTCAAAATTAAAAAAGAAATTATGGATTTTCACAGAATGTGGGTTTTGAAACGTTCTTCGTCCAATCTACCAAAATTAACTCAAGATTTCTGCGGAAAACTTTTCAGCACAAGACGCATTAAAACATATGATAGATATTTTATCCTGTGAAAGCGCAAGAGACAAAAATGTGGTTTTCTATCGAATTTTGTGAATGTATGTGGGAACTTTCAATATATACTGAACAGGGCCGTAGCTGATGCTAAAAAAACACCGGGCATAGAGAAAATTGCCCGGATTTATTAGTTGACAATGTGATGACGTCATCAGTGTCATCCGTTTCCAGAAACTATGATTTTTGCGGATTTTTTCGGCTATTCCAATGGAAATTAGGCACAGAACGTGAACGAAAGCAGGAAATCGGGTTCGGACTTTCTGAGTATAATCAGTTTTTTTTTCCCGAAATTAATAAATAAACAAACATTTATTCTTTCTTTCTTTCTTTCTTTCATTCTTTCTTTCTTCGTGAATTGTTTAGTTTGATTTCTGACGAGGACATTTTTCCTTGCCCGGATTTTCACTATGATTGCACGGATCGGCCTGGACACGTGCCCGGTGTGCCCGGTAGTCAGATACAGCCATGATACTAAATATACTTCAATTTCATCAAGCACTTGCATGTTCTTCACAACTATGAAATGGAAATTATAGAAAAAAAATCTATTTATATGAAAAAAGTAATGACATTGGCAGAATAGTCTAAAGGTACGTTAAGTTATATTAAAAATATCGAAGACAATTTTAATTTTTGGTTAAAAAACGTTAAAGAAAAACACTTATTTTTATGATAAAAATGATTGCAGAATAATCAAAAGGTACGTTAAGTCACGGTGGAAATATTGAAAAAAAAGCATAGTTATAAATTTTTGTTCAGAAAAGTTACAGAAAAATCTATTCGCATGAAAAAGTAATGACAGAATAGACAATATGTACGTTAAGTTACAATGGAAATATCGAGGAAAAATCATAATTTTAATTTTTGCGTCAGAAAACTTTACAGAAAAAAATCTATTCACATGAAAACACTAAAATAGAATAGTCTAAAGCTACGTTAAGTTATGGTAGAAATATCAAAGAAAAAAAGCATAATTTCAATTTTTAGTTCAGAAAACGTTACAGAAATTTAGTAAAACAATTTAAACAATTGTACTTCTGATGTCAAAAAAGTCTAGTTACCATAGCGGAATGTTCACCAGAACAATTACCATTAAAGTATTTATAGAAAAGCCACAGGGAAGCTACAATACGACGTTTAAAAAGTCACTGAAGCTGAGATGTCTTTTTTGTTATTTGGTAAAATGCTTTGATTGTGATTCTATAGCATCATTAAAATTGATTTAAAAATTGATGTAGGTGCAGCAGACGTTAAAACTTTTCGCCAGAGACGCATTGGCCAATAACCCTATCAGCGGTAGTAACTCCTTTTCAGCTTTTTTACGCACGTCCAAAAGCTGAAAAAGGGTTACGCATGCATGCCTGGAGAAGTTTTAACGTCTGCTACAAAGGGTTGTTTTCTTTAAGACATACATGATTCATTCGCTTGGTAGTTGAATTTAATTTATAATGATAAAATAAGTAGTATTTTAATTGACTTTCACCAACTCTCATTTTGTTTTGTGGCGCAGTGGATATCGGCTCGGAACGAGAAATCGGGGAACCGAGTTCGAATTCCAGTTGAATTCCTTGCATTCACTTACGCGCAAATACCCTTGGGAAAGGTATTAATCCGTCTCTTCCCTCCAGTTATGGGTTAAATAATAGGAGAGATTGGGTTCTATAGCCTTGGTCGGCAACCAGTCTACCGCAGAAAGCAATGGCAACCTACTGCGGGATAATCTTCTGCCCAGTCAGAAGATTATCCCGCAGCGTGTATCACGTATGGCACTTGACTGACTGACTTGCTTAAAACCGCACTCCGAGTGGACTTTTATGTTAGCTCCTTACGCTAGGACTAATTGGGCTTCCAGCCTAAAACTAAAGGGGCCTCTGGTCCAGCTTAGATAACAGCAATGGTAATTTCGAAGAAATAACTTTGAATTCCTCAATTCTATGGAATTTCAAAAGCTCAATTTAATTGTGATTCTGGATATATGTCCTACTCGTGACAAAAGACCGATTTGGGCCGAAATTCTAACTCGGGTTGAAAATTTGAGTTCTTCAAATTTCAAACTCTGCTGAACTTTGAAGTTCACAAACTCTGCCGAACTTTGAAGTTCACGTCACAAAACCTCTCAGTCCTTGGTATTTCAATTTGATTTCTCTAATTAACAAAGTTTTGGAGATATTTTAAACTGAATTTAAAACAAAATTTTAATTTAAAAAAAATTTTTTGTTACTTTCAACTCATAAATTAAAATCTTTTAAAAATCAAGAATTTTTTTTATTATTTTAAAATTTGATTTTTTTAACTATTCCCTCCACAAATCCCAATACTGAATCTTCAAGCACCTGATAAAGAATAGATTTTCGATCCCGGGATCATCCTGATTCCAAAAAAATGTATGATATATCTATTTAGAGCAAATCTACCTAAATAAATAAACGACAAAATTTGTCGTTTATTTATTTAGGTAGATTTATTTCATTACTATATAATTCTCTCCATTATAATAAAGGCCATTGTGTGAGCCCTGTAGAGAGGGGAAATTTTATAAACAGGTGTTATTTACAGCTTTACGTTATGTTCTCTAGTTTATATAATCTGTTTGAATAGACTTGGTGCTACCTTTATACCGAAAGAAAGCCGGTTAAATTTGTATAGTTCTCTACGAGTGTTAACCGTTAATAGTTATAAACATTCTTTGCCTACTAGTACTTGTGGGTAAGCGTCTGACAAGTCCAATCTAGAAAAAAAAATTACCACCATTTTATTTTATTTGGCAAAAATTTCCTCTGGACTTGGTAACGGTTCGTTGCATTGTTTCATTGTTGTGGTGCAGTGGATATTGGCTCGGAACGAGAAATCGGAAAGCCGAGTTCGAATTCCTTGCATTCACTTGCGAGCAAATATCCTTGGGAAAGATATTAATTCGTCTCTTCCCTCCAGTTATGTCTTAAATAGAAGGACGGATTTGGTTCTATAGCTTTGGCTGGCAACAAGTCTACCGCAGAAAGTAATGGCAACATACTGCGGGATAATCTTTTGCCAAGTCAGTCATGTCTCTTTCGAGACATGATCGCCCAAGCGTGTATCACGTATGGCACTTAACTGACTGACTTTCATTTAACCCCCGTTGAAAAATCAGTACCTACGCGGATTTCATAATTTCTTTTTTATTTTATGGTGATGCCCATTCGGAATAGTCTCATTTTTAAGATCACACCTAATTTATCTAGTCTCTCTAATTTCTTGTTAATGGGTTTTTAAAGCATCAAAAGGTGCACTCCTTTTTGGCTTAAATATCAGTATTACATTATCTTTTACTTCAAACTTAGATTTTGTTTATGTGCATGTTCCTAGACCTTCCGAGAAGACTTCAGGAAAACTCTTTTTTAATTAATTCTTTAATTTTTCAGTTGCCGTATTAACAATATTTATATATTTATTAACAACTAGCAGTATAGCCCGGCGTTGCTCGGGTGTAATGAAAGCTTTAAAACTAATCCATGGTCCTGGAGCTCAGACTCAGCCTAAAGAATATTTGTGTGAAGTTTGGTGAGAATCGGATAAAAATTGTGGATTTGTATAAAGGACATACAGACAGATAAACACACACACACACACACACACACACACACACACACACACACACACACACACACACATCTTGCTTTATATATATATTATCGATTTTCTGCACTATTTTAAGAACTGCAACCTTGAAACTTCTGAATGTCGTTTCTTATGTCTTTGTCTATGAGTGTATCAAATTTGATTAAAATCGGACCACTCCTTCTATAACCCGATTTTTTCGATTATCGATTTTCGATATTTATCGATAGTACCTCGACACAAAACTTAGCTAAGAACACTCGCACACGCTTATAGTACAACTGTGTAAATTTTCAAGAAAATCGGTTCGGCCGTTTCAGAGTCTATAGGTAACGGACACACACACAAACACTCTCTCTCTCTCTCTCTCTCTCACACACACACACACACACACACACACACACAAAGTTCCATTTATTTAAATAAATTAACTGCATTCTTTAAAAACACACCGCTTTTTGCCAACAAAAGAAATGGTACATGTGAATTCACCCTACAAAACTCAATTTCTTTTTTGAAACTACATGAGCAACATTTTTAGAAGTTAATAATTTTTTGTTTTTTTTTTTTGTTTTTTTCATTTATGATGGTGGTATCAGATCATGTACTAGCTTTATTTTTACATTATTTAATTTCACAAAAACAATTTTTTTCTTTTGAAATGTTTCTAACTCAGTTAAAGACACGTTCAAAGTCTTGTTAATTTTTCTTTATGCTTTTTGACTTTACACCATGTATTTACCAGGTTCACATACGTTTTATTTTTCTTTCATTTTTTGTATTTGCAAGAAATTTTTTTCTGTCCTACCCTCCCATATTCGTAGCATTTTTTGTTCTAAAAAAAAAACAGTTACTTTTGAAATACTTACCTCCACAACCATGGCAAGTCTTAGGTATTGAGTCGGGATTATCGTATTTTCTTAATGTTCTGGTAGGAGTTGAAAAATGTCTATAGTCTTTTTTTCTTACATGCTCGGACGCTATATACTTGTGAAATGTCTCTTTCCTCAATCCTTGCGGCATCGAATTTTAGATTTACAATACGTTGACATTCTTCCGCTATTTTCTAGAGAGTTAGTTTGGAATCCATTTCTAATTTAGCAAGTATCCCGGATGTTATTTCTGCGTCCTTATTAAAAGTTAAGCCTTGTACGAATATTAGGCACTTAAATAAATCCGGAGTTAATTCATATTCTCGATTCACGACTCCTGTATAAATGACAAAATCTTCATCGTCACACTTTACTAACTTAAGGCATTGCCAACGTGTATTAAATATTGAACTCTTATCACTGAAAATTTTTGATAGTATTACTACAGTTTCAACAAAATTTATCTCACCTGACTTTTTTGCAAAATAAAATTTACATGTTCAGCAGAGAAAATTTCCTTAATGATAAGAGAATTTTTTTTCATCATTTTAACGCGAATAATCCCTTTTTAAAATCTCTTCGTATCTTCTATATTAAGCTTAAATTAAGGAGAATTTATCTCTTCGTCTGGATTGTATAAAATTTGCTAATTGATTTAGCAACAGCATTTGGATTGAATAAATCTGATTTTTTTTCTTCCCTAGTTTTATTAAATAATAATAATAATAATAATAATAATAATTATTATTATTATTATTATTATTCTTGCAGCACAAGACCAAAGTCTTTTAACGAGAAACTTTAAGGCAAATATTATGCATAATAATATGGATCCAAAATGCAGGTTTTGTGATAAACACCAAGAAACAATAGACCACCTAATCTCAGGCTGTTCTGTGCTTGCCCCAAATGAATATAAAAATCGCCACGAGAGAGTTGGGCAATATTTACATTGGGCAATATGCAAACATTATGGAAAAGCTGTAGGCAAACACTGGTATGAACATCACCCAGCACCGGTTACAGAAATAGAAGATGTAACCATTCTATGGGATTACACCATTTACACAGACAGAAAAATTGAAGCAAACAGGCCAGACATTATTGTTAAAAACCAGAAGGAGAAAACTTGTCTATTAATTGATATGGCTTGTCCAGCGGATTGTAACATAGCAATCAAGGAATTTGAAAAACTATCAAAATATAAAGACCTGGAAATTGAAATAGAAAAAATGTGGAAATTGAAAACAAGAGTTGTGCCAGTGATCGTAGGTGCACTTGGAATGATAAAAAATGGAACAAAACAACACATTGAAAGAATCCCTGGAAACCCCAGCTTAAGAGATATACAAAAAATTGTCTTATTAAGTACAGCCCACACACTAAGGAAAACTTTATCTATGTAATGCTGGAGATGATAGGGAAGATAGAAAAACATGAAATGGAGCCATAACAACACGCCACTACCTGCCTTAGGTCTCCCCGCAGACTTGGTTGGTAGTGAGACCAAAGCAGAAATCGAAATATGATGAAAAATGACATAATAATAATAATAATAGAAACTAGAAACTTTCAGGCAAATATTATGCATAATAATATGGATCCAAAATGCAGGTTTTGTGATAAACACCAAGAAACCACCTCATCTCAGGCTGTTCTGTGCTTGCCCCAAATGAATATAAAAATCGCCACGATAGAGTTGGGCAATATTTACATTGGACAATGTGCAAACATTATGGAAAATCTGTAAACAAACACTGGTATGAACATCACCCAGCACCGGTTACAGAAATAGAGGGTGTAACCATTCTATGGGATTACACCATCTACACAGACAGAAAAATTGAAGCCAAAGGCCAGACATTATTGTTAAAAACCAAAAGGAGAAAACTTGTCTATTAATTGATATGGCTTGTCCAGCGGATTGTAACATAGCAATCAAGGAATTTGAAAAACTGTCAAAATATAAAGACCTAGAAATTGAAATAGAAAAAATGCGGAAATTGAAAACAAGAGTTGTGCCAGTGATAGTAGGTGCACTTGGAATGATAAAAAATGGAACAAAGCAACACATTGAAAGAATCCCTGGAAACCCCAGCTTAAGAGATATACAAAAAATTGTCTTATTAAGTACAGCCCACACACTAAGGAAAACTTTATCTATGTAATGTTGGGGATGATAGGGAAGATAGAAAAACATGAAATGGAGTCATAACAACACGCCACGACCTGCCTTAGGTCTCCCCGCAGACTTGGTTGGTAATGAAATATGATGAAAAATGACATAATAATAATAATACACTGCTGTTGTTGTTGTTGTTGTTGTTGTTGTTGTTGTAAATTGCTGTTCTTGTTGTTTTTGTTGATGCAGTTGTTGTTCTTGTTTTTGCTTTTGTAGCGCCAACATTTGAATCATAATAGATCTTAGTTCTTCCATTTTCCTGTATTCTGCTGAATATTTCGTAGATTAATTTTTGAATAACTTCGCCGGGTTATTTCTCTGTAGTCTGGTGAATATTATGTCACTTTATTGAAGTAGTAAATATCAACTGAATATCCTACTACGACGTGTAGGATACTTTTTTTTTTGTTTCCTCGCGTAAGTTCAAACGAATATTCATCGCCACTTTTGTAAAGTCATATATACCAGAAATAACGCCTTTGAAGAATACTGTCAGAACTTTTTTTTCTAACCCCGAATGCTTATTATGTACCCATATATATATATATAATTTTTACAACGTCACGTGATCCCAGTAGCACAATTCCTCTAATTATATCAAAACGAGGTCGACTGTGTTTGTAATCTGTCGATTGGTGTTCAAACTCAAATGTCGGTAGCGACATTTTTTCATATATTACAGTATGTATGTATGTATGTACGTATGTATGTACGTATGTATGTATGTACGTATCTTTTTCTCACTGAAATCACATAGTGTCTTTTTCAATAGATGTTAAATATTTTTATTTTCGCTTATTTATTTATTTATTTATTTATTTATTTATAACCAAATCCCTTATTATGAACATTTCTCTTAATAATAATTTAAAAGAATAGTCCAGCAGTCCATTTATTTATTTGTAACTGGATTTTTATTTTAAAGAGTTTTATTTCCCTTTAATTATTTCTTTCTTTTTTTTCTCACTAAAATCAAGTATTGTCTTTTATCTGTTAAATAATTGAACTTAACAACTTTGACAAAATACTTCAGTAACAATCATAAATCATGGGATACAAATGAAGCGATTTTAAATTGGCAACTTTTTCCATTTCACTGAAACAGACGTTAAACACATTTATCTTCCCTTCTTTTTCTTTCGTACTTTCTTTAATCATTTATTTCCTGAAACTAAGTAGCATCTCTGATATGTCTTTTCCATGCTTTCAAAACGGAATATTCTCTTATTTATCAATTATTTTCAGAGCTTAACGGCCGTAATAAGTAAGAAACTAAAGAAGGGACATACTAAATTAGAATAAGATAAATGTAAACATACAGTATAACCCGGATGTAAGATACCATGATATAAGAGAAACCCGGATATAAGAGATATTTTTACCTGGTCCAAAATGAGAACATGTGGTAATGTATATAAAATAGACCAAACCCGGATATAAGAAAACTTTTATCCGGTTAAGTCAGTTAAGTGCCATACGTGATACACGCTTGGGCGATCATGTCTCGAATGAGACATGACTGACTGGGCAGAAGATTATCCCGCAGTAGGTTGCCATTGCTTTCTGCGGTAGACTGGTTGCCGACCAAGGCTATAGAACCCAATCTCTCCTATTATTTAACCCATAACTGGAGGGAAGAGACGGATTAATACCTTTCCCAAGGGTATTTGCGCGTAAGTGAATGCAAGGAATTCAACTGGAATTCGAATTCGGTTCCCCGATTTCTCGTTCCGAGCCGATATCCACTGTACCACAACGCACATTATTTTATCCGGTTACACTGTATTTAATAAAGATCCTGTTTTTTATTCAACACTGTAACTGACGTCTATAGGGCTAGATAATCGAGATTTAATAAAGATGCTGTGTCTTTCGGTAGGATTCGTTGTTAGTAATCAATACTCAATAGTAAAAACAGATGTAGTTGATTCTGCCACATCTGAATATTTCTTACTCCCACAACATAACTTTCTCCTGAAGAATCACCTTGACACGCTTACGCATAAACTTTCCCTCTTTTATTCAGTGGACGGCTTTTGAAGTGAAAACCTATCATAAAATATAAATAAATCTGTGAAAAGAGATTCGGATTTTTAGAATTTTTTAAAAAGCTTTCTTGAACATGTTCTTTTTTAAGCTTTTATCTACAAACAAGATTATTTCAGACAATATAATTGGATATATTTGTCTATATTTAAAAAAAAATGAGATATTGTATTTATTTACACTATTTACATTGAATGGATTATTGTCCTCATCTTTGTTGCTATATTCATAATGTTTCGGTCGTTGTACGCTCCGGCCTTCCTCAGGTGATTGAATTTAAAACTTAATTCTATATTTCTTTCACCGAGTTAGATTGTACTAGTAATAATAATAAAAATATTAATCTTCTCTTACCTGAAGATTAATCTCTGGACTATTAAAAATAGATTAAAAGAAAAAAAAATACTGACTGACTCTGATAAAAGATTTAGTCTCTTTCTTTCTAGCCTTCTATCTTAGGTCTTAGGTCAAACGTAAATACAACACCTTCCGCGTGAGTGACGCGGCTTCCATTCTATCTGCAATTTCCGAACCCAATGAAAAAGAACTTTTTTTTTCAATTTAATCGTGTGATACGTAAAATATTTCTGTTGAATAAAGTTTTGAATTTACCTCCGTCTGACAACACGCGAAGCTTTGAAATGGGTCCGGTCACCAAGTAAACTTACTTTCTTTCTTTCTTACTTTTTCTTTCTTTCTTTCTTTCCTTCCTTCCTTCCTTCCTTCCTTCCTTCCTTCCTTCCTTCCTTCCTTCCTTCCTTTCTTATACAGATATTCCCACGCATATGCATTTATAATTATTTACTAAGCGTAGCTCAGGGTGGTACAGTGGTGTAGGAACCGAACTCGCGAAATGGTTCACAAGACGATCTTGCCTATCGACGCACCGTGGTAGCGCTTATTTTATTTATTTATTTATTTTTTTTAATCATTTCACCCCAAGCAAGGCGGAAACGCCACTGATGTGCAGGGAGTTACATAAATGTAAAAAGATTAATTAGAAAAGAGTTAGGAGTGCAAACTAGTTAGAAAGGAACAATAGAAAGCAGGTGCGATGACAGATACATAGGTGGAGAGAAAGGGAAGGTTATACAGGGGTGGGTGTACTTATTATAAAGAAGAAAGTTTAACTTTCCAAAATACTATTATCGGTAAATATTTAATCAACAAACAATAATTCGTATTTTATAAATGTTTCAATTATGATCACTGCAAAAATTATTAGTGAAAGTGACAAAGTTCGATTATTTATTGATGCTCGACATTGTAAAATAAAAAAAAAGATTAGAATGAATAAAAGAAGAGTTCGGATGATGATAGAATGAATAAAAGAAGAGTTCGGATGATGATAGAATGAATAAAAGAAGAGTTCGGATGATGATAGAATTACAATGTGTAAAAAAAAAAAGAAAAAAAAAACAGAAAAGAAAAAGAAAAAAGAATACGGAGTGGGAAGAGGTAAAAAGTTAAAGATGAGAAAACAAGGAAACGTTCGGTCAACAAACCTGACCCCGGATTGGAAGGATTTAATTGTTCTTTAGAAACAGGTGATGAATGGCCCGTCGGTTTGTCTGTCCCTGTTGAATAGGGTAAGTTACTTAAGATTTCAACCAATTTTATATATATATATATATAAGTTATTAGCTTGCACTTAGAAACATACAAATAGGAAGGAAGTCGAAAGAAATAAAAAAAGCAAACAATTCCGATAGGTAGGTATGTGTGATTTTACATGTCAATAAAATGTAGTTGTCAGGTTTATATATATATATATATATATATATATATATATATATAAACAGCATCAGTTTATTGGTTTATTACGACATGTCAACTCTTATGAGATTATTTAACTTTTAATTTTCGATGAGGCACCAGGTGAGGATCGAACTGACTAATAATGGCCAACCAGACTATGTTGGCTAACCATTAAGTACTCCGGGCAGAGTTAGGTCAGTTGCTTTTGCACGTGAACATTTCTCGAGTTATTTTTTCTCAAATTTTCTACAAAATACCCAGTGAAACTCGAACTCTCTTTTCAGGAGTAATAAACATCTAGATTAGCGTCACTTATCTCACACCGATTTACTCTTTAATAATCGTATTAATATGAAGTGATAACAATAAATCTTTACTCCAATGATACAAGTTTTATTAATTAACCGAGAGCTGGAGAGCGGAGAAGAGGTGGATTCATGCCTTTCCTAAGGGTATTTAAACACAAGTTAATATAATGAACTCAGGTAGAATTGGAACTCGACTCTCCGATTAATAATTCCGAGTAATAAGCATTGCACCACCCGCACATGCAGACGACTTACAGCAGCTGGTATTCTCAAGTGATCATCCATCTAGGTACTAACGAGGTTCGACGTTGTTGAACTTCGGTGATCGTCCAAGAATCGTTGTTTCAACGTG
Organism: Ascarosepion bandense; assembly: GCA_037127315.1. Lineage (NCBI taxonomy): Eukaryota > Metazoa > Mollusca > Cephalopoda > Sepiida > Sepiidae > Ascarosepion > Ascarosepion bandense. The sequence continues at coordinate 1,295,082 of JBBBDQ010001725.1, forward strand.
AATTAGCCTTAAACTTAACAGAGTATGAGGAGTCACATAACTTTTGAAGCTGTACAAGGAATCGATAATTTGATCGACTAGATCCACTTGAAATCTGAGAACTCGAGTCTTAATAGATCAAGTCTTCGCATCCTTTTCTGTGTCGTTTTCTACTTTCACATAAAAAAAAATTCCCACAATCTTTCCTGTATAGTAAATATGTAAAAACACACCAAAATTGTTGGGTAAAATCTGTTACTGATTCGTAAACCGACTTTAGCTTAAAGGGTAGATAAAAAGTAACACTAACCTATGCAGCGGCTGTTATGACAGTATTAAACAACGAATGGACGGAAACTGGATCATTGAAAATTATATATATATATATATTTTTTATAATCGTTTCACCCCGAGCAAGGCATTTCACTGCCACTATTGCGCAGGGGGTTACATAGAGGGGAAACTGGTGAAAAAGGACGGTTAGATATAGGAAATGTCAGAAGGTGGGTGATAGACGGGTAAGGATACCGAGAATGAGGGTTGGGTAGATGGTGAGTGCTGGGAGAACAGATGCAAGTTAGTGTGATAGGAGGTGTCTATTGAACTTACATTTAAACTCCTGGAGATTGTAGCTGTCGGGAAAACAGACATGTGGAAGGGAATGCCACAGGCGGGAAGCGCGAGAAAAGAAGCTGTTGGAGTAGAAATTACGGTTACATCTTATCTGTTTTACTGTAAAAAGGTGGGACCTAGTTGTTAATCTAGTATCTCGTGTAAATTCGTACCTAGACGGCACCATATATATATATATATATATGTGTGTGTGTGTGTGTGTGTGTGTGTGTGTGTGTTTTCCAGTAGCATATATTAAAATAACTTTTTGATATTCAAGATTCTCAATCGCCCACCAACATTTTCGATCGCCCACAAATTTTTACTCAGTTGTTCATCGTCTACCCAACTGTGCAAATTACCCACCGGTGGATGATATCGCTCAGTTTGGGAAACCCTGCAAATGGCATTCAAAGCAAGGATACTCATCAAGAGTACAACAGTTCCTCATGACTGCAGAAAGTTCAGAGTATGCACAGCGATGATAGAACATTACTAGCCTGGTATTGGAGGTAATGAATGTGACAAGCTAATCCCCCATCACCAGTAAGCTGATAGAATTTTGTAAAAGGAGAGATCCTCTACGAGGCAGTAGACATCTACTGGAGGTGCACCTATTATCTACGTTGATATTTAATCATGATCTGAAAATGTTATTAAGTACTGCATATACTGGCGTTCAAGAAAAATGGGTGTATAAGACGACCACCAAATTTCCAAGTTAAAATGCAGGTTTCGGATTTTGATCGCCGTACAAAGCGACTTCATCCCTTTCAATTTGAAACATACTTCATATTTCCTTCTTTTACCGGTAGTTGGTGGGGCCGTGACAGAATCTTGTGATAGCTAGATTATAATAATGTTGCCCTGAATAATGCCAGGTAACGAAGTAAGAGGTTGCATCTCCCGACAAGAACTGGCTAGTATGTTTAACTCTGATTAAACCACACACACACACACACACATGCACACACACACACCTATATATATATATATATATATATATAGTTTTTTTTTTTAAAGAATTGAACTGTTGCTGAGGAGACGTGATATCCCTCTTAGGGATTTCTGAGGAGACGTGATATCCCTCTTGAAATGTTCATTCAACAATTTTGAATGTTGAAAATTTATTTCATTTTATATATATATATATATATATATATATATATATATATAATATTTTAGAACATGTACAAAATTTTTTCATATGTCAGAAGACACCACCTGATGAGACATTGGCGAATTTAATGTAGGAGGTTACATTAAATTCTACTTATTACGCACCCATAACCTACTTACCGATTACCTTAAATACTAACATTAAATTTTACCTCTTACATTAAATCTTACCTATTACACACCACAAACTGGGATCTAATTCAAAATTTAATAGAAAAATCGATTTCGATTTCCTAAATCAAAAATTAAGGTTAAATATACAAAATTAGATTAATTATAAAAAAACTGCTTGAATACAAAAATATTCTATAGCTGTACAAATAAGAAATCCAAGAAATCTAAGAAATCCAAAGGATAAAGTCGCAAGATGATAAAACTTGCAATGCTATCTGTAAATGTTAAATCTGCCTACAGGATTCCAAGACACTCATTAATCAGCTGTGTTCACTAACCACACCACTTTCTTCAAAATTCAAACGAACAATTCACAAGACTTGTTTCCTTATCACTGGCCCCCACCAACATCCCATACACAATTCACCAAATATAAGAAAAGAGGCTTTCCATTCCTGTCCACACCGCCTGATGAGACATTGTAGTTTCAATGTCGAAACAAATGTGCGATTTGTAGTGGATATATAAAAAAAAATGTACATGTTCCAAAATATAATTTAGAATAAATATTCACAGCTCTGTATATTATATATAGAGCACTGTTTTAAATTATTAATTTGGACGTTGTAAAAAAAATTTTTTCTTCGTTCTCCATTCACTCGGATATATATATATATATATATATATATATATATATATATATATATATATATATCCGAATGAGTGCAGCACGAAGAAAGAATTTTTTTCCACCGTCCAAAAACATTAATTTAAAACAGTGCTCGACTCGATATATAATGTATAGAGCTGTGAATATTTATTATAAATTATGTTTTAGAACATGTACATAATTTTTTCTATATATGTCCTCTACATTCATATGGTTGTTTCGACATTGTGTATCCAATGTCTCGTCAGGAGGAATGAGCAAGAACTGAAATCATCGCTGTCTATATTTGGTTCATTGTTTTTGTGGGGTGGGTTGGGGTTATTGATAATAAAGGGAACATGTCTTCCGTGTTGATCGTTAGACTTTTGAAGAACTTGTTGTGTAAAGTTAAATGGTTGATTAATGGCATTAGCTTTTAGAATGTACGTTTTTATTGGTCGGGTATATCTTTTGGTTAGAATTTCGAAGAAAGTGGTGTATGGAAGTGGAAGTGGAAGCATTATCATTGATATCTCTCACCTTTAATTTGCGCACCTTAGTTATTTTATGCTTAATGTTTAATATAATGCAAAAATATCACAGTGATAAAATCAGTCAATAATTACTTAACTATTTATATATTCATGCAATTACAAATAATTCATAATATTTTAAATTTTGAAATCACATTTATTTTTTTGCACATCAATTTTTCGATTTTGTTTTTGTATATGAATGTTTCAAAGTCTTTGATTGTCATTCAATCATTCTGCCTCACCTGGTATCTTCTCCCGCCGCACCTATGTGGAGCGCCGAACCGTCTGAAAACCACAATCTTAGAGCAACTGTGCTCTCTGTAATCGTAAGAGTACTTGTAATGTTTAAATTTAATAATGAATTTCTAAACAGGATATCTGGAAAACCTTTGAAAGAAGTCCAAAAATTAGTACTGACTGGCACTAACCATAGATTACAGAGAGCAGCTCTGTCGGCATAGATACACTCAAGATGTGGCTGATAATTTAGTGCTAGTGTTTGACTGACAAATGAAACCATTACCCATTTCTTGTCCCTGGTGCCTGCTTGTCATTCAGCATGTAAAGTATCAAAGGAGAAATTTTTAATGAACCATTTTTCATCATAATAATAAGGTTGAGTTTATCCCCTAGAGACTGCCATTGTGCAGAGCATCCAGACCGGGTGTTCAGAAAATTGCTTTTTTAAAGTTTAAAGGATGAGGTAGACAAGGAGAATTGGTAGTTGCATCGAGACACTTACGAACACCCTCCATCCGAGATTGTTTGAGCGGTCATGGTTACTCGACCTGAAGGTATTTCTATTTGAGCCCCACATGCAATATTATGTGCTGTATGTCAACATACCCCACACATACAATACACGTGCCTGGCTTATCAGTCTGAGTGCAATGATGGTTATAATGGGATTTGCATATTTGTACTCCAGAGTCAATTTGTTGGCAAGCTGCTCTCTCATTCAATCATCATCAGCAACAACAATGACATAAATAATAATAATAATAATAATAATAACCGTTCTATGGGATTACACCATCTACACAGACAGAAAAATTGAAGCAAACAGGCCAGACATTATTGTTAAAAACCAGAAGGAGAAAACTTGTCTATTAATTGATATGGCTTGTCCAGCGGATTGTAACATAGCAATCAAGGAATTTGAAAAACTGTCAAAATATAAAGACCTGGAAATTGAAATAGGAAAAATGTGGAAATTGAAAACAAGAGTTGTGCCAGTGATAGTAGGTGCACTTGGAATGATAAAAAATGGAACAAAACAACACATTGAAAGAATCCCTAGAAACCCCAGCTTAAGAGATATACAAAAAATTGTCTTATTAAGTACAGCCCACACACTAAGGAAAACTTTATCTATGTAATGCTGGAGATGATAGGGAAGATAGAAAAACATGAAATGGAGCCATAACAACACGCCACTACCTGCCTTAGGTCTCCCCGCAGACTTAGTTGGTAGTGAGACCAAAGCAGAAATCGAAATATGATGAAAAATGACATAATAATAAAATAAACATCAAAATCATCAATAATAATAATGGTAATAATAAGAACAACAACATCAATAATAATAATAACATCAATAATGATAAAAAAGAGTACAACAACATCAATAACAACAATAAGAACATCAATAATGAACAGGTTTTATAACGATACGTGCAGGCTTTGTACCAGTAAAGAGCTCCACATCTATAACATGGACTGGGAGAAGGTTTCTTTTTGAATTCATAATTGTTTTGATTTTTTGTTTGGGGAGGGTAAAATTGTTTATTTCTGTTTTGACTTATCTTTGGGGAGGGTTGAAAATAGGTCTTTCGTTAACTTCGCGTGTATGTGCTATGTCCGATACTTTTCTGCTCCTTGAGGGGTTTTTTTTTTACGCTGAAACACCTCTGAAATCTTCGGCTAGTTTCTGCAATCCTAGTTCTTGCTCATTTTGCCGTTTGTCAAAATTCTTTTACTCATTTCGGAGTCTTTGGTTGATATTCTTCAGGACATAGGCGATCATGGCTCTCCACGTCTCCCTATCCCTTGTGGATCTTAGTATGTTTGCTCCTGTTGCTCCTGGCAACCCCCGTTCCGTCATCCACCTGATCAGTCCCTGCAAATATGTTATCCGCTGCCTTTCTCTGTCTCTCCTTCCTTCTATCTGACCAGTCAGTATCAGATTCTCCAGGCTCTCCTTCCTCATTGCATGTCCCAGGTACTTAAGTTGTCTCTTCCTGATGCTCAGCATCAATTTCCTTTTTGTTGCCATTCGTTCTAACACCTCGTCGTTGCTTGTATGCTCAGTCCACGATATCCGTAGCATCCTTCTGTAGAACCACATTTCGGCCGCTTCCAGTTTTGTCCTCATTTTCGATTATATTGTCCAGCATTCACTGCTGTATTGAAGAACTGACATCACGTCGCAGTCTAGCACTCTTTTCTTCGTTTCTATTGAGATTTTCCTGTGTGTTAGTATTTTACTCATCTTCTGGAACGCGTCCTTTGCCATGCCAATTCGCCTTCGGATCTCCGTGTCGCACTTTCCATCTCCTGTTAGAACACTTCCTAGGTACTTAAATTCTTGTACTTGTTTGATTCTGTTATCCTCCACCTGTATTTGGCATTTTGGGTTGTATCTTTTGCTGATGACCATGCACTCAGTTTTCTTAAAGTTTATTTGTAGTCCCTTCTTGTCACTCTCCACTGCTACTTTCTGTATGAGGTCTTGTAGTTTCCTTTCCGTGTCCGCAATCAGCACTGTATCGTCCGCATACCTTATGTTGTTCAGGTTGTGGCCTCTAATAACAAATCCTGGCGTGTCATCTAGGGTCCTCAAAATATTCTCGCTGTATAGGTTGAACAAATCCGGTGAAAAGACACATCCTTGTCTTACGCCTTTTTCTATCTTTGTGTATCTACTGAGGTCGTTACCTGTCCGTATGCAGGCCGTTTGCTGCCAGTAGAGATTCTTGATTATTCTTATGGCTTTGCCGAAAATGTCGAGGTTGCCTAGCATCTCCATCAATTCATTGTGTCGTATTTTGTCGAATGCTTTCGCGTAATCAATGAAGCATAGGTACAAGTCTTTCTTCATTTGTAATACCCTTTTAGAGAACATCCTAATCATGAATATGGCGTTCCTTGTTCCAGTGTCTTTGACGAACCCGCACTGTTCCTGCCCTATTTCTGGCCTGATTCTGCTTCTCGCTCTATTCATCAGGATTCTGACAATCAGTTTTGTAATGTGACTCATTAAGCTGATAGTTCTGTGTAGTTCGCACTCGTTTGCACCAGGTTTCTTCTGCAGCGCTATAAATATCGACTTGCATAGGTCGTCTGGTATTATTCCGCTGCTATAAATTTCGTTTATTATGTCGGTAATCTTTTCTATGCCATATTCTTCTAAGGCTGTCAGCAGCTCTATCACTATGCCATCTGGACCAGGTGCTTTGTTTCTGTTCATTTTGGCCATTGCCGCTTCCACTTCGGATTTTAGTATTTCCGGTCTATCCATCTCCTTGTGTATTCTCGGTTGTTCTCTCTTGTTGCAAAAGAGATCCTTTATATATTCTTCCCATCGCTGGAGTAGTTCCTCTTTCTCTAATATGATTGTCCCTTCCTTGGAGTTTATGCATCCTGTTGAGGAGCAGGTTTTTTGTCCTGTCAGTTCTCTTATCTCTTTATGCATCTCTGCTTTGTTGTTCCTGCTCAGTCTCTCTACTTCTGCACATTTGTTGTTGAGCCATTCCTCTTTGGCTTGTCTGCATTTGTTCCTTATCTCCCTGTGAAGTTTTTTTGTACTCTTCTTCGTGTCTTGGCGTTATTTTTTGTCTCCTTTGCATCATGTGGAGGATCTCTTCGGTCATCCACTCGTTTTTTCTTCTGCGTCTGATTTCCTTTGGGGCTATGTTGTTCGCTGAGGTCGCTTCTTTTAGTGAATCCCATTTTGAGTATCCTTTTCCAATTTGTTCTACATATTTCTTTCTCACGCAGTTATTGTATTCTTTCTGCAGGGTGAGATCGTCCTCTAGTGTGTCGTATTGCAGCCTTGGTGATATGCTAGGCTTCTTCAGTCTTCGGAGTTTCACTTTTAGTTTGCAGATGACTGGGACGTGGTCACTTCCGCAGTCGGCACTTGGGTATGTTTTGCATTGGACTACTGCGTTCCTGAATCTCTTGTTTATAGTTATATAATCTATTTGGTTCTTCGTGTCGCCTCCTGGACTTCTCCATGTCCATAAACGTCGTGGGTGTTCTTGGAACCAGGTGTTAGTAATGACCTGGTCATTGGCTGAGCACCATTGGATCCATTTTTCTCCTCTTTCGTTGCGCTCTCCTAGTCCGAAGTTGCCGTTCGTGTCTCCTTCTCTATCTTTACCTACTTTTGCATTTAAGTCCTCCATTATTATCCTACCTTCTTGGCTTTTGCACTGAGCCTTAGCACTGTCCAGTATTGAATAGAATGATTCTATTTCGTCCTCCGAGCTTTGAGTTGTTGGCGCATAGGCTATATTGAGGGGCCTTCCCCGCAGTTTAACCAAGAGGACTCTCTCTGACAGTTGCCAGTATTCAAGTACACATCTCTTCACTTGTTTGTTTAGTATTAAAGCGACCCCTTTTTCATGTTTTTTACCTCCTGCATATATTATCCTGTGGGTGTCGCTACTGAAATCTCCGTTATTAGGCCATCTTGTTTCACATATGCCTGGATGTTGATATTCAGTCTGTTCATCTCCTGTTTGACATTCTCTAGTTGTCCACAGTTGAGTGTCCTGACGTTCCATGTTCTTATATAGTGAGTTTTTCTTTGATGCGCACAGTTGCAGGGTAACGGTCCAGAGTTACGGTCACTTGTCGTGGGATGATGTTTTCCTATTTTATGACTCCGCGTCAGGAAGTAATACCATAACTCGGGACTTGCAATGATAATACAGTAGCAGTCTTGGCCATCTCCGCCTATCGCTCTGCGTTATGCTGATCTCCTGCGGATCTCTCACTCCCCTTTTTATCTGCTCTCCTCTTGTGAGGGGAAGTATATGTAGTTGTAGGAAGAGTTCAATCCGTTGTAATGGGTGATGCCACCATGACACATTTTTAATTGTATAGCTAAGTTTTTCTTTTATTTACTTTTCATTTTCTTGTTTTGTCCTTTTCTCTTGTTTTCTTATTTTTATTTCAGTACCCGCTTGGCTTTGGACGCTATATTTGTTTTTGTCTAAATCTTTCCTAACTATTGCCTTTCATTTTAATTTTTATTGATTCTTTCTTAAGTGACCGGAAACTATTTTTATTTGAAGTTTTCCTAGTGAATTTATTTCAGCCCTTACTCTATTTCTTTATTTTATAAAAGTAGCCTTTTAGGTGGCTCTCCGTTTTTGTTTTATTCTGGCAAACCTTTGTTTATTTTTCGTGCTTTACAAATTTAACGAGGTTACTTAAATTCTTTGTTTTATTTAATTCCTTTATTGTAACTTTTATTTAAAGTTTATTCTTTTTACAAGTTTATTTTTGCTAATTCTTCTTGTCTTTTTTTATTGTGACTTTAATTTTTTTAATTTTCTTATTTGAACCTTTTGCGATGTTATTGTTTTCCTTTAACTTTTATTTTATTTTTCTCGTAAGTTTTCCTTTATTCCAGCCGTTTTAGGCGATTTTCTTTTTGTTACATTTTATATAAGTTAACCTTTTACGAGGTGAAATTTTTGCCGTTAAAGGCTAATTTATTTTTCAAACTTTAATTTTTCTCATAATTTTTACTTATATTTCTGCCGTTTAAGGCGAATGCCTTTTGTTACTTTTTAAGTTAACCTTTTTGCGAGGTTAATTTTTCTGCTGTTTTTAGGCCATTTCGCATTTAATTTACTTTTTCTTTCATTGTTCTTTTAAAGTATTCTTTAATTTTATTTTCTTAAAACTTTCGGGGTTATATTTTTGGAACTAACCTTTTATATGAAATATTTGTTTTTAGTTTGTATTTTTCATCTGAAGCTTATTGTCTCTATATATTCTTTTCCCCACCCTTCTAACATATTTAACTTTATTTGAAGAAGGAAAAAAAAACGAATCTTGGTGGAACAATCAGCTTAAGGATGGCCGACAAAAGCCGGAAAAATCTTTTCGAGACTAAAGATCCACCCCCGGATAAACACCCGATGACCTCTCATATTAAAGCTGCTAAGCCCAATGACCCACCGCTTAAGAGCACATTATTTAAAAACCACAACGAGTGTTAAAATTATAGGCCATCTTCTTGTTAAAGTTAAAAAGAACTCTCCCCATAAGGGTACAATCCCTAGAAGATCCACTAGTTAGAGTATCATCTGTACTGTGTCGGGGCGCGACAGACAAGAGGGATGGTTGAGGAGGCTATCAAATCTATTGAAATAACACTTTCAATTACAATTTGAGAATCAGAATAGATAAATAATGTTTTGTTCGGGGCATGCCCCGGTTTTAGTTCACCCCTCCCTCCATAGGGCACTAAAACTCATCTTCCCGTGGGATACCGGAGGCCTCTCCTTAGATGGCAACATCACGACTAAGATGGTCCAAGGATCGATGGGACAAGCAGGCGGTATTCTTTCCCTGCCCATGTTCCGTCCAGACTCTCAACCCTGATTAGGTCTGATAATGGCTCTCTGGTTAGCAACTTTGAATGACAGAGATTGTCCCGCAGTAGGTTGCCATTGCTTTCTGCGGTAGACTGGTTGCCGACCAAGGCTATAGAACCCAATCTGACCTGCTATTTAACCCATAACTGGAAGGAAGAGACGGATTAATACCTTTCCCAAGGGTATTTGCGCGTAAGTGAATATAATGGATTCAACTGGAATTCGAACTCGGCTCCCCGGTTTCTCGTTCCGAGCCGATATCCACTGTACCACAACGCACATCCTTAGGTCTGATAATGGCTCTCTGGTTAGCAACTTTGAATGACCTGGGATTGAGATCAGAGTCTTGAAGGGTGGGGTTCATTCACTATATCCAGCGCCTCGTTGTGGATATTTGTTGCCTGCAGGAGACCCGATATTCAACTGGCGACTATGAATGCATTTTGTCTAAGGGGTTTGACGTCTATTCGGCATGTTGTGATGGACGCTCTAGAGGTGTTTCCTGGCTAGTGAGCAAGTCTCTGAAGGCAGGATGTTCACGTGTCTTCTCAGGCTTTGCGTACTGGATATTACCATAAAGGATTATGCATTTTCGTACTTGGTATTACTATTATTGATAAGGCTTTTCGTCTCATTAGGGTTTATGCGCCCAATGTCCATACGGAACGACCTGCTTTGTTTCAGCAGATCTAGTCGTACTTAGGGACATCTCGACGGGTAGTCTTAGCGGGAATTGGAATGCCATCCTTGACCCTGAGAAAGATCGTATAGGGGAAAGATCGGGTACTAAGAACCCAGATGTGAAAGCCTTCCGGGACTTTATTGATAGGAATGATCTTGCCGATAAGTAACGGAATGACCACCCTCGGGAAGTGGTGCGTGCTAGCTATATCGACCGAGTTCTAGTTAAGAAAGTCAACATAGGGCTCTTAGGTTATCCAAGTTTCCATTCGGTAGTTTATACGGTTCATAGGCTCGTCCAGGTTCGTGTAAACTTAGATAAGCCTAAGGTTAAATTGGCTGGTTACTGCAAATTGAACACATCATTGTTTGATGAGCTAGATTTCCGGGACCAGCTAATACTAACATTAAAATAGGAACTGACGAGGGATGTGGTTGGGAATAAGTGATGGGGCTCCTCGAAATACAGACTTAGGTCGTTTGCTGCTGGATATAGTCGTCAGCTCAATATAGCTAATTTAGCAGCGCAAACGTCAGTTGAGGAAAAAGTTGATTGGGCAATTAAATCCCGTGATAGTAGGGACGTAGCCTTAACTAGGACGTAACTGGCCTCCTTGCTTATCTAAAAGGACCAGGCTCTGGTAGTTAGGGCTAGGTTAAAAAGAATGTTCTCTGTGGCAACGAATATGGCCGCTGAACCGCATGCAGGGGAAGCTCAGAATACATATCAATAGAATCTCATTACCGGACGAGCGTATCGTGATCACAGACACGGGTATATGTAGGGCTTTTTGAGATTACTTACATGATCTTTTTACCAGCTCTGCTCAGTTAGACACCTATTTCACCGACTTTTCTCTCCTCGAGGCGGATGAAGCGGCTGGGTGCGTGCGTCCCATTACAGAGTCTGAGGTCTGGGAAGGGGTGAAACAAAACTCCGGGATTGGATGGTCTTCCCTACGAAATGTACTTGAGGCAGTCGTCCGTTTTTGTCCCCTTGCTAGCGCCGATTCATAACAACTGGATGAATCAGGGGTCTATACCTCAACGATTCATCAGGGGTGTAATCAAGTTGCTGCGCAAGAACAAGAACGGTGGGGGTGGTAGAGATAATTATCGGCCTTTGACGATGTTGAACACTGACTGAAGATTTTAGTCAAGATCTTGGCCGGCAGTTTGTAGACTGTCCTTCCTAGTCTGATTGGCCCCGAGCAGACTTGTGCTGTTAAGGTTATGACTATCCAGAACAACATTCATTTGGTACGCCTGATCATCGAGAAAGTCAACCGTGAAGTCGCGCTGCTCAATTTAGATCAGTCCAAGGCTTTCGATAGGGTTGACCATCGATTTTTGGATTTTATCTTTTCCGCCGCCGGTTTAGGGCCGTACTTTCGCTCTTGGATCCGACTGCAGTATGCGTCTCCCGGTGCGCTGGTAAAAGTGAATGGGGTAAGATCGAAGTCTTTCATATTATCTTGCTCCATTCGTTAAGGTTGTCCACTTTCGCCTTTGCTTTACGTTCTTGCGTTGGAGCCCTTCCTTCGCAAGTTAAAGGCGAATCCTGTCCTACGCAGAAATTCCCTACCTGGTGGTATCACCTCGGCCAGTTACTCCACCTATGCTGATCACGTTTCAGTTCTTGTGTCAAGCAAAGCCGAGATTAATGAAGTTGGCAAAGCGATCGGAGAGTATGCGACAGTGATAAAGGCCAAGGTCAACCGCGATAAGTCTGTTGGCTTGCGGTAAAGTGCGCGGAAGAGAGTTTTTCTTTACGGACCTTTTCTCTGGACGAACGGGCCGGTCAAGATTCTCCGCGTCAGGTTCAGTCCTGATCCTTGGTTAGAAATGAATTGGTCGGAGGTTCGAGAGAAGGTGGAGGTCGCAGTTCGTCTGTGGACTCGAAGGAAGCTTTTCTTGAAGAGGCGGGCGGAAGTATGTGTTTCGCACATTTACCCGATTCTCCTTTACAGACTCTCTGTACTTCCACTTTCATGTGCCATTCAATTGGCATTAATACAGCTTTTGTTTTTCTTGGAGATTTAGGCAAAGCTCCAAAAGTACGTCGCGAGATCTGTTACCTCCACCCTTCTGAGGGCGGTCTGGGCATGCCAAGCGTTGAGATTCGTCAACACACGCTTCACATCAATGTGTATGCAAACGAATGAGAACGACGACTTCTGCATAAAAGACGTCCATAAAAACTTTCCATTCTTGAGAAGTATGCACTCGTCCGAGGAAGAGGCCTGCCGTGCACCTCGGGGCGAGTGATCTTTCTATCACGAATGTCGGTTGGCTCTCAAGTTTTTCTTACGGACAACGAAAGTTGTCTCATAAGGCGTTATATCAAGTATTACTTTGGGGGCCGTACAGGATGAACTGATAGGCGATCTCGGTCTGACGAATCGGGAGACTCGCTCTATATGACCTTGGGCACCCAGGTTAAAATGTCTCACTAAGGATAAGGCATCACTCACCTGGCTGATCATTCGTAAGGCCCTCTGGGTAGCCAAGAAACTTTACGCAGCGTGCCTACAAGGTATTTCAATCTGCATGCGTTGTGGGTTGTTGGCCGTAACCGTCGAACATGCCTTCTTCCACTGCAGCGTTGTTATCCAGTTGCACAGGTTTGTTGAAGACATTATGGTTCGTATGTTGCTCAGAAAGTTCTTTGTCTTCGAGGCTAGTTCTGTCTATAGCAATGTCACACCTCCGTTAACGAAGACTGTGCACTATGTACTCTTCTGCTTACTAGGTGTTATATGAATCGTGATTTGGACGACGCTACAAAAGGAATTCCATGGGGATGAGAAGTTTACCTGTTCCCATCTGATCTTGTACTTTAGGCATCAGATTGAAATCAAGATTAAGACGGAAAGGAAACGATTCCCTCCATCGGAATTTGGCAAAATGTGTGAGTGACTAAATGAGTGTTTGAATTGAATGATTGCGTTTATACTTTGAAAGTCATACACTAATTTCGTCCAGTTAATTGATGTTTTTGTCACAATCTAGACGTTGTGGGGGGTTATTACTAACATAAATATGTTTTGATTCTTGTACATATTTATTGTTCATTGTATATATTTATTTGGGTAATTTTAAAAAGTTGTTGTTTCTACTCCAGCCCGCCACAAAAATTGTACATAGGGGTTATAGTTAGGTTTTCGTAGAGCCTCTGAGGTATTATGGTGAATGTAGTAAGAATGATCAGAAAGATTGTGGTATTTTGGTGTCAGGATTATTGTAGTGTGCTAGGGTCAATGATTGTGAATAGCTAAGTTAAAATTTGGGACAGATGATGACCAGCCTTTCCCCATCCTCCATTTTAGGCCTCGTGCCGTATTTGTACTTTATGTGCAATAAATATTAACAGTCGAATTGATTTCAGTTGCGTCTCTGTCCCTGGGCAGAGTGCGGCTTGGTTGTATGTCTGCCCGAGGATGGATATGCGGCTGAAGGAAATTGGAATGAAGAGTGCCAAACCACAGAAGGTCATCCACACTAGGTTTTACCTCGCCTTCGGGAGGGGGATAAGTTTATTGCCCGGGGCCTGAGACGTCTCCAAAAGAGAGTGTCGAGGGAATTTGGGGAATTTTTCTATGGCGCTGCCGATAAACCCGCCTAAAAACTAACCTTGTGTCGCAACTGTTGCATAGTGGGTGCAAAAGTAAATACCAACAATTGAACGCTGGAAAACCGACAAACGCGCTAGTCGTGTTATACTCTTCTGTTAATGTCATGGTGGCATCACCCATACAAGGGAGTGAACTCTTCCTACAAATACATATACTTCTCCTCACAAGAAGTGGAGGCAGAGATAAACAGAGATAGGCAGAGATAAGAAGAGACAGAGTGAGATAGCCAACACTGCTACCGTACGACCATTGTTCGAGGGTTGAACTATAATATTACTACCTAACCCCTATTTATCGTTCTACTAACAGAGTTCCAAGTATTTGTATTTTGCTGTGTTTAATATATATATATATATATATATATATATATATATATCGTTATTTCCTATTTTGGTTGTTGTTGTATTATTTCTCGCTGGACTCTTAACCGAGTCCACGACAGTTAAATATATAATAATTCTATAACACATGTTTTGTTATTTCTTAAACCTTTTACTTGGTCACAATACTCTCAGCTTCTTTACAATTGCAGGAATGACTACTTTCAAATATAAAGAAAAGAAAATTGAAGTATTTAAGTGCCTCGTTTTAATGCACTTTGTTTTATTGCAATTTGTTTTATTGTGTCGCACTTTATTGCACTTCGAAGTTTTTCCATTTTATTATTATTATAATTATGCTTGTCTCTCCCTTCGTTAGTTCGCACGATCGTTACGGCCGGCCAATACCTCATAAATACGGAACTATTCCGTTTTGATAGCCTGAGGAAACGAAAGATTGCTACTTAGTTTCAGTCAGAAGAGGAAAGAAAGAAGGGAAGATAGAAGTGTTTAACGTCTGCTTCAGTGAAATGGAAAATTCGTCCTCAGGATGAAGGACCATTACTCTTCAATCAAATACCAGAGATGATTGACAATACCATATATGGTGACTTCAATATTCACCACAAAGAGTGGTTCGTCCAGTCTAACAAAACCGATGAGATATAGCCATCGCTTTTGAACTGGTCCAAATCATTGAAGAACCAACCCTAGTTCCGGATGCGACGGGACAGCAGGCGAAACTTTTCTACCTTTTTCTAACATCCTACCCTGACAAATGCTCACCAAAAATTTACCCTCTATTGGCACGTCTGATCATTCCATAGTCAGTGTTCAAATTGACTCCAAACCAATGACATTCCCTGATTACTGTTCCATAGATCTTTTTTCCTACGAGAAAGCAAACTGGGCAGCTTTTGGTCCTATATAACAGAAGCTCCACTCCTAAACTACTTGAAACAAACTACCCCTAAAACTGCTTCTCTAATTCATGAACGGTTCCTTCGTGGATGGAGTGTGTTATAAACCTAACTCCTACCCCACAAAAAAAAAAAATCAGCAAAAACCTGACAATCAGTCTTAGTTCACCCTTGAATGCACTGCAGTCATAGCTCCCCGGAACCACTACTTTAAAATCTATCGCAAGGAACGGTGTTGTCTGGCATATTCTTCTTTCAGATTTGCTCGCAACCACTGTAAGAAAGTTCTGAAAAACTCAAGTGCTATTCTCGCGAGATGTCCAGGCCAAGGTTGAAAAGAAGCAAATTGGATCTTGCGAATTCTGGAAGATCACCAACCAAATTCTGAAAAGAGGCAAAGCGGCTGTACTCACTATTATAAATATCTCCGAGATCATATCCTACTCGACAGACAAGGTGAAGTTCGTCGCCTAGATATCTGACTCAAACTTAATGTTAGATGATAAAACCCACTCTCCACAAATTCCCACGTGTCACTGAGCACATTTTTAGTAATATATTCATTTCAGTCAAAGAAGTGTCTAGACTTATCAAAAGCCTCGACCCCTCCCCCAAAAAAACACCAACTAGCCCGGAAAAAATTCGTGGTAGTCCTTAAGACTATCAACCCAAAGTAATTCCCAATTCAAGTAATGTTATTTAGCCGTTGCTTGAATGAGAAATATTTCCCAAGCAAGTGAAAAATGGCAGGTGTATACCCGGCCTTAAAGAACGCGGTCAACCGGTCTCCCTTCTCAGTACGGACCCATTAGTCTCCTCCGTATCATCAGTAAACTTCTTGAGGCCGTCGCGCACCTGGATAAGAACAATCTTTTGTGCGACAAGCAGTTTGGGTTTTGATCAGCCCAATTCATTGCCGACGTCCTAACTACCATTTTACACAGAATTAGTGAGGCCCTTGACAACACACATACCGGAAGGACCATAGTATTAGATATCTCGAAGGCCTTCGACAGAATGTGGCACAAAAGTTTGCTACACATGCTTTATATTCTCTGCAAGGGTTTTCTCTATTATAAAATCATTTTGAACAGGTAGATCCCTGAAGGTAGTTATTAAAGGCCAATCCTCCGATGCTCTGGTAGTCAACGATGGCGTTTTCCAGGAATCATTTCTCGAACAAATCCCCTCTCTGATTTGCATAAATGATCTACCTAAGAATAAAATCCGATCATTTGTAAACATCTACACCGATGATACGACAAAAGTTTGACGCTCAGAGATCTAACACTACCTAGTAGGGAAAAACAGACTGGTAACATTCAATGACTAAAAACAAACTGGTTACATTCCATCACCGCCGATAAAACTCCGAACTACCACCAGTCACGATGAGCTGATCTCTTCGTCGAGGATGCGTCTCTTGAGAGGAGAGTGGGCGTCAGACTCGCATCCGGTGTCAAGTGAAATTTCTATGTAAGATTCATCGCTAAAGAAGCAGTAAAATGTTCGTCTCTTTGTAAGTACCTGACTCCTTATACTATCCTCTAACTTTATAAGAGCTAGATCAGGCCGTAAATGGAGTACTGTTGCCATATTTGGGCAGGAGCTGGCTTGACCTCACTTTCAGTTCTTGTTAGAATCCAATAGCGTCTCTGAGTCCTTGGGGAAAAATATTTTCGCACTCCAACTTTTCTCTCACAGGCGGGATGTAGCGAGTCTATCACTGATCTATCGCTACTACTATGGAATGTACTCCGGCGACTTGCCTCACCTGGTTCCACTAGGTCTGACCTTCACGGCTAGGACTCATCATGCCACTTTCATAATAGCAAACCATCCACACCCACTCCGTATTCCATCAGCGAGAAATAAGTTCTACTCAAAAAGCTTGTTTCGGCAAACTACTGGCCTATGGAACAGACTCCCAAGAGGATATTTGCCTGATCACTACAATCTTTTTCAAGTCGAGAGTCAACCGTTATATTCCCCACCTATCTATATAAACTACCCATTCAGATAATATATATAGATAACCAAATGTAATCATAACAACAAATACCTATTAGGAGCATACAATCATGGATGAAGGTGTTATAAGAACTTAAAATAACTTCTCCTAATTTTGAAAATTGCGTGTTCATAAAAGATGCATATTACGTGAGCGTTTAAAAAAAACAGTAAAGCAGCTATTGTAAATCGCCTGAAAACACCGAAAGGTAGAAAACTGGGTTGCGAAATAATTCGTTTACAAATGAAAAATATTTTTAAAAATTCCGCGATATAACTCTATTGGACACTTTTTAATACAACTGTATACTGGTCGAATTTAATTATGACCAAAACTAAATAATTAAATACTATATATATATATATATATATATATATATATATATATATATATATATATATACTTGCGATTTTTCTTTTTATTATATATATATATATATAAAAGCAGATTGAAAAAAACCCTGAGAAGAAGTGAGGACATCATAACCGTGCCTTCATGAAACTTCGAAATCGGCACGACTCTGCTTAAACAAACTTCTCCACAGTAATTATATAAATATATATATTACTCTACGTGTATAGCAGTTCATAATACGCATCTTATGATTTCATAGAGCATAAAACTCCAAGTCATGCTATAGACATATGACAATAGCCTCGAGTAATCCACACGGCCTTGTACAGCGTAGACAATTCTGTAAAAAAGTTATCAATTTCAAATCTTTTAAAATTTTGATTCCCTTCCTCCTTAAACTAGTGACCAGCATTCATATTTTTGACTGTTAAAGTTGTTAAACTAAAATATTTAACGATGTAATGGGGTAATTTCTATGGATATTTTTATCATCTTATTCAAACATTAACAGAAGAATTAAGATTCATCAGACTTTTCAAATAGGAAAACCGTAAAATTTTCACGGGTTAATAGTAGTTATTAATTTGCAGTGAACAAAACAATATCTAGATTTAAAAATTCAAATGTTAAACACTGACTCATTGATTTTGTTAGAAATAAACGAATTTTCTCGAATTTAAAAACTTTGCTTAACAAACACAAAACTCACGAAATTTCACACCTCGATGCGAAATGTTTTTCGACCAATAGAAAACTAGGAAACATTTAAAAGCAAAATACAAAGGCCAGAATCACATCCGGGAGTGAATTCCCAGATGACCTGTTCAGAGCTCCACAAACGAAATAAAAGATAGAGCAAGCTCGACCGTCACCAGAGAGAAAAGAAGACGAATGTAATTAACACGTACCCTTGACTAACGTCAAGCGATTGCTCTTATAGTTTTTTACTTTTTCTCTCACCTTTCACCTCCTTTTTCACCATTCACCCTGAGCGATAGCTCCAAAGACAATCCTACCTAACAATAAACGCTCATACATACATATATACATACATACATACATACATACATGCATACATACATACGTTCCTGCCTACGTACACAGAAACTTGCTCTTGCAAGGACTACTACGAACTCTTGATACCTTTTAATTCTTAATACTATTTCTTATTGAACCTTTAACTTCTACTAATTCATGTTATTCTTTTCTATTAATAAATGTCTATTTAAACATACAAAAGGTATACTTTTATTCTTCCACTAATCCACTTTTGATAACCTTCGGATAATTCTGGATAAAATCTGTAAGTTGTAAAAAGTTCGGTTATGTATGACACATGGCCAATTAAATAAACATTAACCATCTTCCTACTGCTTCACTGGTGAACCTCGACGTCCAAAGAACAGGCACCCTACCTCTACCAATTAATATTTTACAAATCGAAGAATTGTAGTAACACTGCGTCGAGGAACTCGTTCTACAACATTTTGACAACAGTATTTAAATGTCTCTGTGTGACATTCTTAATAAATCTCGTAGCATGTCCTAATTATTTTCATTATTATTAGTATTATTATTATTGTAAAATTAGGACAGTTAGGCTTAGACTTGATTAACTCCCTTTAATTTGAAATTTAAAAAATTAAAAATGCATTCTTGCTATAAAATATTTTAAAACAATATATGTAGGTATTTTTTTTTAGGCCTAATGCTATCACATACTTAACTGACTACAGTATAATTTAAACATAACTTTTATATGCATTGTGAGACCAAAAAAAAATAATAATAATAAAATAAATTCATGTGACTGCCTTATTGAGATATTTGCTTTATTGCGGTTGTCTGGAACTGAACTCGGAATATCTTAGAGGTGTGCCTGTATTTCACTTTCGAAGCAGAAATAAGAGTATGGACGCATAAATAATTTCGCCCTAGGAACGAAATAAAAGTCATCACGCGAAGATATAAAATGAAAAAATTTGGTCTAAGATTTAAAAGTAACATTTAGATTCCTTGCATAATGAACATTTTTCAGTCAGGTCCGAAAGGAATGACAGACAAGAGAAGACGATACTGGCGGGTGAAAAGTAAAAAGTAAAGAGGAAGTATAAAATTAGAGAGGTTCAGATTTAACAAGAAGGATGCGAAAAGGCAAGATTTCGAAAAAAAAAAAAAAGATTCAGAGACGGGAAACAATTGCAAACTTAACGTTATTCTATACGGACCAAAGTTTTGATCTGAGGCAGAATGTAATGTTAGAGAGAGACGAGACGAAAAAAAAAATTCAAATAAAATATTAAGGATATGAAAAAGACAGAAAAGAAAGGGTGAAAAAAATAGAAAAAGAGGAAGTGGATAGAGTAAACCAATCATTTAAGAGGAGTTGAAGAGAAAAATAGTCATTATCAAATAGCAACAAGAAAGACGGGTAGAGAGAAGAGAGTAAGAGTAAAAGAGTAAAACAGAGAAAGTGACAGAGATAAAAAGGGGAAATTTGAAAAAAGAAGGAGAGAAAATTGCAGGTTAATTTGTGCAACTAGGCAGTAATTTTGGAAAAGGTTCGATGAGAGCAAAAATTTGAGAGCAAGAGAGAGAGAGAGAGAGACAGAGACAGAGACAGAGACAGAGAGAGGATATCAAGAAAAAAGTATTAAGAAAACATGAAAAAAAATCCTTGGAAAGGAAAATTATGAAAGCAAAACAATAGAAAGGAATTTTAAAATACAAATCAGAAGTGAGACAAGAAGGGGGAAAAGAAAAGTAAGCAAAAAGAGAAAGAAGAGTCTCAAGTGAAAGAATGGTAAAAGGAAACTGAAATAAGAAAAAAAGAAAGAAAGAAAGAAAGGTAAAAAGGTAAACCAAAATTGTTTTGTGTGCAGATTTGTATGGTCGAGTTTCAGACATTTAATATTTTATGTTTTAGCACATAGCACGAGTAAATTAGCCTTCTTGAAATAATAATAATAATAATAATAATAATAATAATAATAATAATAATAATAAAAAGGGTGCAAACGTGGCTGTTATGGATGTAAAGATCAATTGCTAATTAACAAAATGATCCTGGAAAACTGCTACAGTACAAAGAAAAATCTTAGTACTGCCTGGATAGATTATCGAAAGGCATTCGATAGTGTGCCACAT
Source organism: Ascarosepion bandense (assembly GCA_037127315.1). NCBI lineage: Eukaryota > Metazoa > Mollusca > Cephalopoda > Sepiida > Sepiidae > Ascarosepion > Ascarosepion bandense. Next base: position 1,315,836 of record JBBBDQ010001725.1, read on the forward strand.
CCATGGATTTTAAAGACTTTAAATATATACAAGATATCGCCCGTCATCATCAATTTCATCAAACAGTGCATGTCTATATGGAAAACAACCCTTTACCTCAATCATATAAATGGAACCTATAAGTCTGATGAAATAAACATCAAAAGAGGTATATTTCAAGGTGATTCTTTATCTCCCTTACTATTCTGCATATCATTAATAGCACTAACCAGTCAACTTAATAAGACAGAATGTGGTTATAAAATAGGCCAAAAGAAAATAAGCCATCTATTTTACATGGATGACTTAAAGTTATATGCTAAGAATGATAATGAGCTGGAAGGTCTTCTGCAAACTGTAAAATGCTTCAGCGAAGACATTGGAATGAAATTCAATTTGAATAAATGTGCTAAAGCTACAGTTTGACGTGGATCAATACAAGAAACATCCTCAATTAGCTTAGACCCTGCTGTAACAATAAAAGAATTGAAACCAGAAGAACCTTATAAATACCTAGGTGTAAATGAGAGCGAAAACATTCACCATAAAAAATGAAAGAAATAGTGCGTAAAGAGTACTATAGAAGTCTACGAATGATATTAAAAATTGAATTGAATTCTCAGAACAGAGTTATGGCCATTAATAGCCTTGCAATCCCAGTTGTCCAATATAGCTTTAACATCTTAAACTTGGCTCTAAACGACATCAGGCGAATGGATGCTAAAACAAGAAAGCTTCTTTCTAAGCATAAGATGCATCATCCAAAGGCTGATGTAGACCGTCTATACATACCCCGTAAAGAAGGTGGAAGAGGTCTTATTCAGCTGGAATTGTCATACAAGACAACAACTATTGGCTTACTAACATACATAGAAACAACAAAGGATTGGATGATACAATTAGTAAGACAACATGAAGAAAGAAAGAAAAAATATTCAATAATAAAAGAAGGCAGTAAATACAAACAAGATTTACAGTTAGTAGATTCTGTAGAAAAGCAAAACAGAAGCCAAGAACCAACTATTGCGGCAAAAAATATGAAAATGAAAGCCAAAGATAAAGCTCTTGAACAGATGAAACAGCGCTGGCAAGACAAACCTCTGCATGGCCAATATCCAGAACGTGCCAATAAATCCAATGTTGACAAAGTTAATACTCATCGATGGTTACGTGCATCTGGATTAAAGTCTGAAACTGAAGGCTTTATTCTTGCAGCACAAGACCAAAGTCTTTTCACTAGAAACTTTCAGGCAAATATTATGCATAATAATATGGATCCAAAATGCAGGTTTTGTGATAAACACCAAGAAACAATAGACCACCTAATCTCAGGCTGTTCTGTGCTTGCCCCGAACGAATATAAAAATCGCCACGATGGAGTTGGGCAATATTTACATTGGGCAATGTGCAAACATTATGGAAAAGCTGTAAACAAACAATGGTATGAACATCACCCAGCACCGGTTACAGAAATAGAAGATGTAACCATTCTATGGGATTACACCATCTACACAGACAGAAAAATTGAAGCAAACAGGCCAGACATTATTGTTAAAAACCAGAAGGAGAAAACTTGTCTATTAATTGATATGGCTTGTCCAGCGGATTGTAACATAGCAATCAAGGAATTTGAAAAACTGTCAAAATATAAAGACCTGGAAATTGAAATAGAAAAAATGTGGAAATTGAAAACAAGAGTTGTGCCAGTGATAGTAGGTGCACTTGGAATGATAAAAAATGGAACAAAACAACACATTGAAAGAATCCCTGGAAACCCCAGCTTAAGAGATATACAAAAAATTGTCTTATTAAGTACAGCCCACACACTAAGGAAAACTTTATCTATGTAATGCTAGGGATGATAAGGAAGATAGAAAAACATGAAATGGAGTCATAACAACACGCCACTACCTGCCTTAGGTCTCCCCGCAGACTTGGTTGGTAGTGAGACCAAAGCAGAAATCGAAATATGATGAAAAAATGACATAATAATAATAAGAGTAATCAAAATGAAAGAAACGGCAATTTTACAATATTTCGAGAGTACGTATGTTGTCTTCATGTTTAAAAATTACAAATAAGTATAAAAATATTTTAAAAAACAAAATAATTTTTCCTCTGTTAGTATATATATCTTTTTAATAACTTTTTTCACATCATAAATTTTATAAATTTTCTATATATAAAAACCTTTTAAAAATTTATATTAAAATATTTTTAAGATTAATTTTTTTTAAATTTATAATTTTCTTTAATTGTTATTTAGTTTGTCTATACCTAAAAATATCTTTAATTAGATTAACTTAATTAAATTTTTTAAAATCTTATTTCTGTTTTTTCCTCTGAATATACTTTTTCAAATAAGCTCTTTTTTCTAAAACTTTAACCCTTTTAAACATTTAAAGGTAAATTGTTTGACACGTATCGAGCGTTTCTATTTGAAATTTTTCCTTCTTCTTTCTTTTCTTTTTTCCCCTTCTTTATTTTTTTTCTCTATACATTTTTTATATCACGCCCCTTCCCTTTCTGTTCTGTTTTGTTTAACCCAATTCTCAATTTAACGACCTCTCTTCCTTAACCCTTTTCGTTTATTAGGCTAGACATGCCAAATTTCCCATCTCTTCACTTACAACTCTATCTAAAAGTAAAAACCAAAAATAGACTGATTTTCAAAAAAATCTTTTTGTGGCGTATATTTCTCAAATCTTAACCGTTATTTATTTTTTTTTTTATTTCTTTATCTTTTTTTATTTATTTTTATTTTTTTTATTTCTCTTTTTAATCTTGTTTTTATTCTCATTTTGATATAGACTGATTGTTGCTGAGGAGGCGTGAGATCTCTCTTAGGGATTTCATGTTGAAATGTTCATTCAGCATTTTTGAATTTTGAAAATTTATTTTAATTTATATTGGCTCTGTAATTTTAATTACATTGAGCTCTCCTCCTGTATCATTTTTTTAATATTAAAATTTTTAATATTAATTAGGATCAGGTTCTTGGAATTTACCTTCCTACTTTTCCGTTTCGGATTAAATTTAATAATAATAATTATATATATATATATATATATACTATGCTTTCATTACGATTGAGCGCTCTAGAGAAGAAGATTTTTAAAACATTTTCCACTTCTGCGATATATGCATTACTCTAGGAATTAATTGGGTTCCTTTGGTGACTGACGTGTGTATAACACTGCTTATATACAACATGTTAAAATCTTCCTTCTCTGATTCCATGCGCCTATGGCTTAGGGGTTAGCGACTCGGTCGAGTTTCGATACCGGTCAGAAGCAAGTGGATGTGTCTAGCCACACTGATGAGCTGGGGTACAGCAAGACAGGCTCGTATGTGGATGACTAATATATAAATGTATATACACCTATTAGTCAATATACACATTATCCTACCTCTATGGCACGACTCGGAGTTTCATGAACGATTCAATCATCAGTTGCTTATGATGATTTCATAATAAACACGTGATATTTACAGAGTGTATGATGCTCTAGACATAGGATAATAAGTATATTTATTAATATATACTTAATAGGGCTGTTATATTTGTAGGGATTGAATAAAAATACGAAATAAAATAAAAACTCCGAAATAAAATAAAAATACAAAATAAAATAAAAATAGAAATAAAAGAAACATAAAAATTTCCTAGGAATCCTCTGACAGACAATTTACGCATGTGCAAAAAGAGAGGCTTCCTGGCGGCAAAAATAAACTCTACCTCTTTTTCTGTTGGGCTTTGACTGGTAAAGACATGCCGGGAAGGAACTTCCCCAACAAGAGGTCGTTGGTATCAAAAAATGAAATCAGTGTCCAACCTGTCCCTCTAGTGTCTGTGTATTTTTCTTTTTCTCTTTGCCTATTTATTTCAGCGACGAAAGCTATTTAACAAGTCTTGGATGCTTAGGTGAAAGAACCAACGCAGCAGTAATAGCCATAACATCCATATATTACATTGAATACTATTTTATTAACATCAGGAAAATATTTATATATGTAAGTGGACTTTTGCATATATATATATATATATATATATATATATATATATATATATATAATATTATTTATTCATAAATTATAACATGGATATGTAACAATAACACTACAAAAGTAGTAATTTTATTTCAACACTTTTGTGTCTTGTCAAGTGATGTGATGGTTCTTAAAT
>JBBBDQ010001725.1:1325000-1460000 GCA_037127315.1 Ascarosepion bandense
TAGAATTCTAATTCGGCTCTTCGATTTATCTGTCTTAGACGCAATTCATTATTTTATTCAAATGTGCTCAATATCAGGAATAAATATAAAAACATGCATTTTTACACGTGCTCTGTTCATGGTATGCTCAGCATCCTTCTGTAAAACCACATTTCTGCTGCCTCAAACCTCTTATTTATCTTTGATGAGATCGGCCAGCATTCAGTTCCATACAGAAGGACAGATACCACACAGCAATCCAGCACTCTTTTCTTTGTTTCTAATGAGATTTTCCTGTCTTTCAGTACACTGGTTTGCTTCTGAAATGTGTCCTTGGCCATGCCAATGCGCCTTTGGATCTCCGTGCCGCATTTCCCATTCTCTGTCAACACACTTCCCAGGTATATGAATTTTTTTTTCTTGTTTTATTTTAGTTTCTCCCACTTGTAGTTGACATATGGGGGTTTTCTTTTTGATGATGACCATGAATTCAGTTTTCTTGAATTTTATGCCCAGTCCTTTTTTCTCGCTTCCTTTTGCTACCTTCGGTAGAAGTTCCTGTATTTTCCTTTCCGTGTCTGCTATCAGTACCGTATTTTATTCCTAAACTTGGTAATACAATATTTACTCGCCAAAATACTATTTGTGGTTATGCAATTCAAAAAAACAGCCAGCTAAGTGCCATACGTGATAGGTTGTAATTACTTTCTGCGGTAGACTGGTTGCCAACCAAGGCTGTAGAACCAAATCTGTCCTGCAATTTAACCCGTAGCTGGAGAGAGAAGTGATGGATTAATACCTTTTCCAAGGCTATTTGTGCCTAAGTGAATGCAATGAATTCAACTGGAATTTGAACTTGGCTCTCCGATTTCTCATCCCGAGCCACAACAAATGTATGTGCGTTTTCAGTGTTTACTTCGGGACTTTTCGTTCCGTGCCGATATCCAATGCATCACAACACTCATCAAAAACATAAATCAGCTTTATATAACCCACAAATCAATAACTAATCAGTAAATATTTTCTTCATGTTAACTCATAACAATGATATCATTCATAATGACTAGCGACGATTGAAAGCATTCAAGCAAAAATGTTACCCACGTGGAGAGATACTTTATTAAAATGATTTATATGCAAAATCTTTATGTTATTATTATTAGGAAAGAACAAAAGATTTTTCTGATTATTACAGTATATTTTTTGAGTTTTTTAAAACATTCGAAATTTTGGTTAAAAATATTGTTTTTCAAATGCGTCAACGAGTGTCAAAAGAAATTCTTGCAAATATCAAGTATATATCGTATATTAATGAATCTTTCAAGACTTATTCACAATTGAAATGCATCTTTTTAGAGAATCTTGCGAAAAACATTTTCTTAATTTTTTGTACAGCATAATGGTTCGATTATAATGTTATACGCAGAACTAGGAGAAAATTAAATTATCATTTTTCTTTTTCTTTTGTAAAACAGGAACACCCGTTACCTGCTCGGAATCGTAAGCAGTAAGCTAAGACATTATTTAATTAGAAAAAGTTTAATTTCATGAACAAAATATATTATGGACGCTATTGTCTTGATACAAACATTTTTTGATGAATAATTAATTTTTGCAAAGATTGTTTACATTTTAAATTTTTTAGTTATGATAATTTATAAAGTTTTAAATCTTTTAAGCTTACGTATATTAATACAGAAATTGTACAGGTTAAATTATATTGGTATTAAATAAAATCTATATTTACTAATCATAAATGGGAAAGTTTGTTATAGTTCAGCGAAAACCAATATTTAAAAAAAAGTATTTTGAATGTCTTTTGGCGTGTCTAAACGTACCGGTTTTTGTAAAAACTGACATCCATACACGATATTATCAGAAAATAAGGACGATAGCAATAGTAAATTTAAAGCCAAAGTAGCTAAATTTCAATAACTTATTACATTATGGAGAATATTTTTTATAGATTTTTAAGATTACTGGGGAGTTGAAAATTATATAAAAAAAACGCTTACGATATATTACTTAAGTAATTTTTGCAGATATTTCGCCCGTAGAATAAAATTAGATAACTTTTCGCCCATCAGTTAAGATGTCAACAACTATCAACTATCACCGTGTTAAAAAATGCATTTCTGCGATATTTTAAATTAAAAGTAAGTAATATTTGTTTCAGACCAGATTAATTAAACTTTAAATCAACTAATATTCTTCAAATTAAGTTTGAGAAAAGTATATTTTAATTTTTGACAGAGTTTTAATAAAATGAATTACATTGTGCTGATAGATGTCTAAAATGGCGCGAATATCAGTTATTTTAGCGATTTATAAATACTAACTTCTTCCAGTTAATTTAAATATTGGAAATATTAAATTTAATCTATTAGCTTGAAATTGAAATTAAATAAAAAGTTTCAAGAAAGATTTTTAATTTTAAAAATAATTTTAAACAGTACGTACGGGGTTTCTGTGGATGTACCCAGTGGCGATTGTGGAACTCTGAAAGTGGTGGAGGGTCACTTAGGGTCCGAGATTTTTTTCTGCGGAAGAGGAGAGCAAACTCAAGCATCGTCTTCATTTTCATACTATGCCACTATCGTATATACATCTTAGGAATGAGTTTAAGTATAAATGTGGCCTCCCTTTGTCTGTTCTATAAATACTTTCATGGCTTCTGCTCGGACGAACTTAAGTCACTGGTGCCTCCTCAATAGGTGTTTACTCGTGCAACCAGACTGGCAACTGGGTCCCACCCATTCACAGTCAAGTTAGCCAAATGCAGACGACAATTCTACTCCTGCAGCTTCTTCTCTCGCACTTCCCGCCTGTGGAACTCGCTCCCATATTCTTGCTTTCCTGACGGCTACAACCTCCAGAAATTTAAATGCAAAGTCAATACTCATCTACTAACCACTGGACTCTAGCTCTCTCCCCACCCCCGTATAACCTTCCCTTTCTCTCCACCTATGTATCTGTCATCGCACCTGCATTCTCAGCTTTCTATTGCTCCATTCTAACTAGTTTGTACTCCTCACTCTTTTCTAATTAATCTTTTTACAGTTATATAGCCCCCCCCCCCTCGTCAGTGGCATTTTTGCCTTGCTCGGGGTGAAATGATTAAAAAAAAAAGTGTGTTACTTCACTAAATTAAACAGAATAATTTTCATTCTTAATAGTGGAATTCTAATCTATTCTTGCCCTCTTTTCCATTCTGAAACTGTTGGAACACAAGAGAAGTTAATTTCAAAACAAAAGCAAAGGGTTAATACTAACGCCAACACTAGCAGAAAAGTGTGATTTGTCTGCTCTGATTTCTGTATGTGTCCTTAAAAAGGTAAATGAAAAAGAAAACGCAGTGCTGAAGATCAAATCTCATCAAAATCAGTTTCATAAATTTTTGAAGCTTATAAGAGTGGGGGGGGCAACCGAGGAGCCAGTCAACATTTTCAGGGGTGTTGGTCCCTTTTGCCCCCACCCCGTAGAATCGCTACTGGATGTATCTACTTTTATAGAGTGCCCAGTAAAGATCGATCGGATGTTATAACATTTATAAGGACGTGCAGTTGCAGGTTGATAACGATTACACAAGATTTTTGAATAAGAGATATTATGAAACACGCACACATATGAAAAAAAAATTATGAAAATTAATTAAATACATGTAAATATCAGATTATTAATCTATCAGTTTAATGTGTGTGTGTGTGTGTGTTTTTTTTGTTTTTTTCGGTACGTGACGAATTACACGTGCGATGTAATTGCCTGGCTAAATACTATGTAAACCTTTATGTCAAATGGTATTGCGCACTATATCAGTTTTCCGTTTAACGAACGAAAGATCCCGAAGTAAATACTGAAAACTCACACACATTCGTTGCGGTTCGGAAATCGAAGATCCAAGTTTGAATTCCAGTTGAATTGCTTGCATTTACTTACACGCCAATCCGTCGTTTTTCCCTTCAGCTATGAGTTAAAAGGATGGACAGTATGGGTTTTATAGCCTTGGTAGGCAGCCAGTCTATTGCAGAAAATAATGGCAACCTACTACGAGGAAATCTTCTACCTACTCAGTCATGTTTCTTTCAAGACATGATTGCCAGTTATGTATGGCACATAATTGACTGAATCAAGTAAAAATCGAGAGAGCGGCGAGGAGAATATATAAGGCAAAATTGAATTACTTCAATACATGTAAATATCAGATTATTAAGAAGAACCCATCAGTCTTTAATGTGTGCGTGTGTTTTCAGCGTTTACTTCGGGACCTTTCGTTTGTTGAGCGGAAAACTGATGCCGTGCGTAGTACCATTTAACATAAAGGTTTACAGAGCATTTAGCCGGGCAATTACATCGCACGTGTAATTCGTCACGTACTCAAGCAAGAATCGAGGGAGCGGTGAGCAGAATATATAAGGCAAAAGCGAACACATTAAAGCTAAAATACATTTACCTATTTCAAACGTCTGCCTGGATGTGGATGGGCGGGTGTTAAAGCGGTAAATGAGTCGAGCCGTGATGAAGAAACTCTGGGTTAGCGACTGCAACAAATAGAGCTTAATTCGCCATTAAATAGATATATTCGGTCGGGTTTCAATCCTGGGTAAAAAGCAATCGGATGTCTAACAGTACTGATGAGCTGTGATACAGCGAAACATTTCTGCCTGCGGAATACTATATATATATATATATATATATATATATATATATATATATATATATATACTGAATATTGAGTGTTAAATTTAACGGAAAAAAATATTTGAGGCACCTTTTGTTAAGTTTCACTTCAAGTCGAATAAATCGTTAAATGTCATTAATTTCAGGTTCAACGGACATTTCCTCGCCATTAAGTTTAAAGTATATATATATATATATATATATATATATATATATAGTGTAATGGTTGTTACAATGTTTTTAAATTTATAGTATCACTAGACAAAAATTTTTCATGTTTCGAAGCCAGTCCATTATGTTTGTGGCTTCTTCCTCAGGTGATTTTTTTAGAAATTTCTAAAAAATCACCTGAGGAAGAAGCCAAAAACATAATGGGCTGGCTTCGAAACATGAAACATTTTTGTGTAGTGATACTATGAATTTAAAAACATTGTAACAACCATTAGAGTATAACGCTCTACATTTGTATCGAGCACTCTTTATAAAAGTAAATGCATGAACAAAAGGTAAATAAACCTACGAGTTCAACAACTTAGTTACAATATATATATATATATATATATATATATATATATATACTATCGCCCGGTTCACCCTCCACCCACGTCTATTGAACAGGTGAAGAGGCTCATCCCTTTTTCCTTGTTTAGGATGTGGTCTCCGGCTTTCTGTTTTCCAATCTTTTCCCTCCTACGTAGCCCCCTGCGCTTCAGTGGCGTTACCGCCTTGCTCGGGGTGATATGATTAAATATATATATATATACATATAAAGAATTAATGAATTTATTTTTTTATCTGTTATTTTAATTCAAACATCATTATTGTTGACGAGTAGGCCAGAAGTGTTTATAAATTATGGCAAATAGTAAAGATTGTAAGAAGAGTGTGAATTATCTTAAGGTGGGAGTAATTAGAAATTTCATGACGTTGGTTTAATAAATTACTTTTTAAAAATTTGATTACATGGATTTTTTTATTGTAGGCGAAGAAAACATTTTTCTCGTAACGATTTACATGTTGTAGCTTTGGTTAATATCTTTCATTTTAATGTAGTGGTTTATTTGCATCTTTCAATTGCCAAAAGTATATATATATATATATATATATATATATATATATCTCTCTCTCTCTCTCTCTCTCTCTCTCTCTCTATATATATATATATATATATATATATAGCATTAACATCTCTCTTTTAACATTAAACACTATTAGAACTTAATAGTATATATATATATATATATATATATATATATATATATATATATACTGTTAAGTTCTAATAGTGTTTAATGTTAAAATTGTTATTTTGTTCAGTAGTTTACTGGTGGAAAGACATTTTAAGCAAGCAGATTTTTTGTCATAAAATTCTCGATATCACTTATTCTTTGTATTTGTATGCGTATGTAATAATTTGGGGGTTGCGTTTTGTGTTGTGCTTATTTGTTTTTGTTTGTATTGGTATTTAAATAGCAAACCAAGAATTTATTAATGTTATTTTTAATAGAACATAAGTCGACGGACATAACACCGCTCAGCTAAGTGACAAGTTTCTCCACATAAACTCTCTCTCTCTCTCTCCCTCTCTCTCTTTTTCTGTCTCTATAGAGGCAGGATCTCAATTTAATCAAATATTAATACTAATGCCCACCAAAATTATTTTCGAGTCTGCTCAAATATTCTCCAAATTAGAAGTTACTTCCGTCTGACTGGTCCACACTGTCAATACAACAATGCCTCCCTGAGTAGAATGGTTTTTGCTTGTTTTTAACCTTTTAAAACCCTTCAACTTGAAATAAACGTCATCATTTGTTAAGACCCAAGAAGTGTCAACATATAATAGCTACTTTCGTGGTGATATTATAACATATTCATGTTATAATTTCTGAATATATATATATATATATATATATATATATATATTAAAATTAAGACAGACGCGTTATTTCATCACGCGTCTGTCTTAATTTTTCTTATATTTGCTCTATATGTATTTATATGCATATATGTTTAGAGCTCTCTTAGAGAGTTATCCTACCACTATATGTAAAGGATACTCCTTTGGATTCTTCTATGCCCACACTGCATGCTGATATATATATATATATATATATATATATATATATATATATATTGAGAAGAAAACACAACACATAATTAAACGGTATTAATCCAAAACTTATTTCAGCATTGTGAAGAAATATCTTTATAATTGCCTTGTTCAGACCAGTGATCAATAAATAAATGTTAATTTCACTCAGAAAATTTTGAAAAAATAAAAGCGTTTATAGCAGAGAGATTTTTCAACCGGAAATAAATCGTGAACAAATACATCAAAACACACACATAATACAACACAGAATACGGAATTATATCAGACATACATAAAACAAAAACTTATACACACGCAAGAAGTAGGAATAGGATTCATACACAGAGAAAATTAATCACACAAACATAATATCTTTTCTAAGCATATATTGTTTAATATAAGAGACAATGAATGTCTATCATGTTTAATCATGAGCCGTTCTAAACATCGTATTTTGGCTTTAGTTTCAGGTGAAAATAAAGACAAAACTTGTCCAACATTTGAATATTTTTTTATTATGCTGGTTCTATGCTTTCGGCTCACATGAGCCATTTTTAGAGAGGTTACAGGTACGTTAACACAAATACATCCACCATCAAATATGATTTTATCATGTGTTGACATAAAATTTTGCTAAGCAACGATAACAGTTACCAAATAGCAAACGCAGTTCGTAAAATTATAATGCAGTTCTATGACGTCACACAAATGTAAACAGAACCATATATTTAAATGCAATGTAATGTCTTATGACCAGATATAAACATGATTTTATTAAGTGTAGGTTATTTTGATTTAATGTAGATGGCTCCAATATCTGAAGTATGAAGTATAAAACACAATGAACTTCTTTTTTACTAGATTGAGTGACAGCTGTTAAAGTCTTTTGTCGATATAACTACGTTTTTCTTTGTTTTCAATTCTTGTAATAATTTCAGTTTTTTGTATCAAAATTGGATTTTTGTAACACATCACTCAACAATTTCTGGGTCTGATATATAGATGGCGCCACAAATAAAAAAAAATCTATATGATTTTTATGAAGTACTAACCTTCAAATGGCATGTGACAAAATTTGAGAATAATCGGATTATTAGTTTACAAATTACAGTTATTTAAGTGAAGTTACTGTTGCAAATTTTCAAAACAATGGAAAATCTGAAATTCTTGTGTTGATAAAGCATTGCTTTCTGATGCGAAAATACTGTTCAAGCAAAGCAATGGCTTGATAAGTCTTATTCGGGCTCTGCTCCGTCTGAAACAACGTTTAAGAGGTGCTGATTTCAAACAAGGTCGTACAGACACAAATGATACTGAACGCTCAAGTCACCCAAAATCGGCATTTGTCCCGGAAAACACACACACACACACACACACACACACACACACACACACACACACACACACACACACACACACAAAAAAAAAACAAAAAAAAACACAAACTCGTTTTGGACAATCGTAAATCGAAGTTGCGTAAGATAGCAAAGATATTGAACATATCAGAAGGCAGTGTATTCATCATTTTGCATGAACATTTGTCAATGAGAAAGCTGTGTTCAAAGTGATTGCCGCGTTTGTTTACAGTCGATCAAAAATAACAACGCGTCAAAGATTCAGAGCTTTGTTTGCAACTGTTTCAACACAAGATGGAGTTTTTGCATAAATATATGACAATGGATGAAACATGGATCCACCACTTCACTCCAGAGTTAAATCGGCAATCGGTTGAGTGGACAGCAGCAGGTGAAAGTCATCCAAAGCGACCAAAGACGAAAACATCAGCAAACAAGGTTTATGACTCCGTATTTTGGAATGAGCAAGGTATTTTGTTCATCGATTACCTTTAGAAAGGAAAAACTATCACTAGCTAATATTATATAACCTTATTAGTGCATTTGAAGGAAGAAATTGCCAAAAACGGCCACAAATGAAGAAGAATAATGTGATCTTTTCTCCAAGATAACGCACTGTGTCACAAGTCGATCGCAACGATGGCAAAACTACATGAATTGCACTTCGAATTTCTTCCACATTCATCCTATTCTCCAGATCTGGTCCCTAGCGACTACTTACTGTTTGCAAACTCTAAAAAATGCTCCAGGGAAAGAGATTTGGCTCAAATGAAGAAGTGCTACCGGAAACTGAGTTGTATTTTGAGGCCAAAGACAAATCGTTCTACAAAAAGACCATCGAATTGTTAGAGAAGCGTTTGAATCAGTGTTTCACCCTAGAAGGAGACTATGTTGATGAATAAAGTCCAATTTTACCTAAAAGTTGTTCCTTTATTAGTTAGGCTCGGGATTTATTGAGTGGTGTGTTAAATTGAAAAAAAGAAAGAAAGACGAGTATTAAATCGCGGTGGATGGACAGTTGCGTACCGGACATTTTTGTCCCGAACAGTTGCGTCCTGAGCAGGACAAATGCGTCCCTGGATAATTGCGTACCTCTGTAGTTTCTTGAAGTTACCATAGTTTCTTAAGGGTTGCTTATTACAAACCAAATTTTAATAATTAATCTAAAAAATAAAACTGCAAAATAAGAGAATCATTGCGCCATGAGATAAATATACTCCTGAAAATAAGATAAATTTCTTACAAGTTCACAACATTAAAAACTTTTGATTAACTTTTCAGAAACTAATAATTTTACAATAATTTTCAATTTTTGAATTATTTTAAACACTGTTAATCTGTTATCGCATTTATAATTAAAATAAAGTTGTATTTTAAAAAAATGTTATTCTTTTTTTTGAAATTTGTGATTACTACCTATGCTTTTTTTTTTAAATCAAAATTATGGTTATTGCTTTTAAAGGCTTCAAAAATTACCCGAGGTATGTATTTTTCCGGGGATGCGTGTGTCTAGCGCCGTAAATGACCTGGTACTCAATTGTCTAGTAGGCAACTGTCCAGTAGGCAACTGTTCTAGCACCATTAAAACACTTACCGATATTCATTTCCCGTAAATTCACGTGGAATCCGTATTCTTAACGTTTGGTTCTTTTGAGGACTTGTAGATGATATATTGGAGTTAACCGATTTTAATAAAAAGCTGAGTAAAATAGAAAGATATTCGCTAAGTTTCTTGTAAAATTTTCTAATTTTTACATCATTTTAACAGAACAAATTCCGCTGATTTTTGTATCTATTTTCGTATTGTGTGTGACGGAATAATGGCTTTCGACACCTGCTTCGAGTCTTTTTACAATGATTTCATTTTTTAAGTAACCTGATGTTTGATATATCATGTCATCAAGTTCGAAAAGACTGAGTTTTTCTAACCCAAAGATAATTTTTCTTAATCAACGAAAAAGATAAAATAAATTAATAAAAAAAAAGAGTCGTGCGAATTAAAATCTATTGTAATTGGAGTTTAAAACAGTTAAAATTTGCTGAGTGTCAGGAAGTGAATTAGTAACATTCGATATTCGTACTGTGGCCTCCAGAAAGGTTAGATTTTAAATGTGAAAACCCGTTTGGAATTATACTGATTAACCTTTTCTAAAATCAATGAAAATTCACTGATTTGTCATTGAATGGTTTGCATAAAAAGTGCAGATTCAAGCATTCGATCCTCGCATTAGCGTCGACGAACCTCGTTAAGTGTAACTCACCTGAGAGAACAGAATCTCTGATTTCGATTCAGGACTTGTGGTATTCTTCGGGAACCTCGTTAAGTGTAACTCACCTGAGAGAACAGAATCTCTGATTTCGATTCAGGACTTGTGGTATTCTTCGGGAAGACATAATATCCACCTCGCTGTAGGCTATAGCAAGTGGGTGTTGCAACATGACTCAAAACACGAAAAAAGAAGCAGTCGTCTTGTTACAGTGTACTGCGAATGGTCGATAGTGGCTGGCATGTTAAAAGTGGTAAGAGAAGAGATGTTGGTAGACATAGAGAGGGAAAGAATAAAAAGATTGAGATAAGTCCGCATATCAATTCACTTCTTTTACAGTGTTCTTTGTTGCATTTTGTCCTTTTTATTCTTTTATGGACGAATTGTTAAGTCAATGTCTCACTTGTATTTCTATAAACCAAGTGTCTCACTTCATTTATCCCTTGTGTTAATTAGATTTTTCTCACTAAACATTATTTTAAGATGTAAACTCGGAATTATAGATCCTGGGTATGACGGTATACGGCATTCGACAGCAAAGCCTCTGATTAGGAAAGTTGGGAGGACATGGAACCACCTCTTATTTGCGGTTGTTCCCAGGTTCACACTGACCAGGAGTGGTAGCCCCTGTTAAGGTTCTAGCTATGAGCAAATAGTTAACCCCCAAACTGAGGTCAAAACACTATGAAAGTATGAAAACACTTTCATAGAAATATATACATAAAAATAGACTTTTATAGAAAAATATACATTTTTGAGGGAAAAAATTATTACCATAACATTTTTGAAGGAAAAAAAAATTACCAGCAATACATTTTTTAATAGAAAAATAAAAAACATCTTCAGTTTTCTAAAATAAAAATAATTTTTTTTTTCATTAAAATCTAAATCATTCTCACAATAACCGAACATTTAAAAAATACCCTAACACTCGACATTTTCGGCATTAAATGACCCACAGAGGTTAATATGCCGTTAAACAAAAATCAAACTCAAAACTCGGAATTATAGACCATTACTATTTCTACTGTTTATACCATTTACATCAATACAAACTGGTTTATGTTGACAGGTAAAGAGAACAACTAAATGACCGCCATTATGCCAAGTCAATACCATAGACCATCCAGAGTTGTACCCGATAACCTGATAGATATTAAAATAAACTGATTAAGATCGAAACTAACACTAGTTTTAATTTCTAAATAATAGTACCAATAATTTATACTTTAACATTCAACAAGTCAAATGAACTCACTTAGATTCTTATATGAGGCGTAGTAAGTAAGTCTTTGTTCATACACAAGACAAAATACGATTAAAAAAAAGTTTACCCTATTAAGACAACAAGCCTCTAAGATG
This sequence comes from Ascarosepion bandense, assembly GCA_037127315.1. Classification (NCBI taxonomy): domain Eukaryota; kingdom Metazoa; phylum Mollusca; class Cephalopoda; order Sepiida; family Sepiidae; genus Ascarosepion; species Ascarosepion bandense. Next base: position 1,336,733 of record JBBBDQ010001725.1, read on the forward strand.
CAAAGGGGTCCGGAGTACGAAAGTATATGCGAAAGGTTATTAAGGAGAAAGAACAATAAAAGAACAGGAAATAAGAAGACAATCGTTAGCTTGACGTTGTATTTAAATTTTTGAAAATCAATGTTGAATGGAAAGTTTTCCTTAGTGTGTGGGCTGTACTTAATAAGACAATTTTTTGTATATCTCTTAAGCTGGGGTTTCCAGCGATTCTTTCAATGTGTTGTTTTGTTCCATTTTTTATCATTCCAAGTGCACCTACTATCACTGGCACAACTCTTGTTTTCAATTTCCACATTTTTTCTATTTCAATTTCCAGGTCTTTATATTTTGACAGTTTTTCAAATTCCTTGATTGCTATGTTACAATCCGCTGGACAAGCCATATCAATTAATAGACAAGTTTTCTCCTTCTGGTTTTTAACAATAATGTCTGGCCTGTTTGCTTCAATTTTTCTGTCTGTGTAGATGGTGTAATCCCATAGAATGGTTACATCTTCTATTTCTGTAACCGGTGCTGGGTGATGTTCATACCAGTGTTTGTTTACAGCTTTTCCATAATGTTTGCACATTGCCCAATGTAAATATTGCCCAACTCTAACGTGGCGATTTTTATATTCATTTGGGGCAAGCACAGAACAGCCTGAGATTAGGTGGTCTATTGTTTCTTGGTGTTTATCACAAAACCTGCATTTTGGATCCATATTATTATGCATAATATTTGCCTGAAAGTTTCTCGTGAAAAGACTTTGGTCTTGTGCTGCAAGAATAAAGCCTTCAGTTTCAGACTTTAATCCAGATGCACGTAACCATCGATGAGTATTAACTTTGTCAACATTGGATTTATTGGCACGTTCTGGATATTGGCCATGCAGAGGTTTGTCTTGCCAGCGCTGTTTCATCTGTTCAAGAGCTTTATCTTTGGCTTTCATTTTCATATTTTTTGCCGCAATAGTTGGTTCTTGGCTTCTGTTTTGCTTTTCTACAGAATCTACTAACTGTAAATCTTGTTTGTATTTACTGCCTTCTTTTATTATTGAATATTTTTTCTTTCTTTCTTCATGTTGTCTTACTAATTGTATCATCCAATCCTTTGTTGTTTCTATGTATGTTAGTAAGCCGATAGTTGTTGTCTTGTATGACAATTCCAGCTGAATAAGACCTCTTCCACCTTCTTTACGGGGTATGTATAGACGGTCTACATCAGCCTTTGGATGATGCATCTTATGCTTAGAAAGAAGCTTTCTTGTTTTAGGATCCATTCGCCTGATGTCATTTAGAGTCAAGTTTAAGATGTTAAAGCTATATTGGACAACTGGGATTGCAAGGCTATTAATGGCCATAACTCTGTTCTGTGAATTTAATTCAGTTTTTAATATCATTCGTAGCCTTCTATAGTACTCTTTACGCACTATTTCTTTCATTTTTTTATGGTGAATGTTTTCGCTCTCATTTACACCTAGGTATTTATAAGCTTCTTCTGGTTTCAATTCTTTTATTGTTACAGCAGGGTCTAAGCTAATTGAGGATGTTTCTTGTATTGATCCACGTAAAACTGTAGCTTTAGCACATTTATTCAAATTAAATTTCATTCCAATGTCTTCGCTGAAGCATTTTACAGTTTGCAGAAGACCAGCTCATTATCATTCTTAGCATATAACTTTAAGTCATCCATGTAAAATAGATGGCTTATTTTCTTTTGGCCTATTTTATAACCACATTCTGTCTTATTAAGTTGACTGGTTAGTGCTATTAATGATATGCAGAATAGTAAGGGAGATAAAGAATCACCTTGAAATATACCTCTTTTGATGTTTATTTCATCAGACTTATAGGTACCATTTATATGATTGAGGTAAAGGGTTGTTTTCCATATAGACATGCACTGTTTGATGAAATTGATGATGACGGGCGATATCTTGTATATATTTAAAGTCTTTAAAATCCAGGAATGTGGCACACTATCGAATGCCTTTCGATAATCTATCCAGGCAGTACTAAGATTTTTCTTTGTACTGTAGCAGTTTTCCAGGATCATTTTGTTAATTAGCAATTGGTCTTTACAACCATAACAGCCACGTTTGCACCCTTTTTGTTCAAGCGGTATCATGTCATTTCTTTCTAAGAATAAATATGTCTGTTTTGTTAAAATAGATGTTAATAGTTTATATGTTGTCGGAAGACATGTAATTGGTTTGTACTTTTTCGGGTTGTTTGTGTCACCATTCTTGGGTAGAAGAAATGTAATTCCTTTGGTCATCCATGCAGGAATTTTAGTGGGATCGTCAACCATTTCTTGAAGTTCTTTGGCTAGTTTTTTATGTGCTGCATTTAAATAATATAGCCAAAAGTTAGGAATTTTATCTATACCTGGGAATTTCCAATTGTGTGCTTTTTTTAGTGCAAATTTAACATCATCTTCTGTAATTCCAGACCATGTCTGTTCTGGTTTATTTTTCATTCGTTCTATCTCTTGCGCAATCCAATGTACTTCCTTGCTATGTTCTTTAGGGCAAGCCCATATCTCTTCCCAGAACTGTGTGACTTCTACCATTCTGGGGGGGACTATCACTTCAATTCTTTTTTTACCTATTTCCCTGTAAAATCTCTTTGTATCAGTCTGAAAAATCTTGTTTTGTCTGTAAAATCTTGCTCTTTTTTTTTATTATTATAATTATTATTCTTATTATTATTATTATGTCATTTTTCATCATAATTTTATTTCTGCTATGGCCGCACTACCTATCAAGTCTGCGGAAAGATCTAAGATAGATCGTGGTGTGTTGTCATGTATTTCTATCTCCTTAGTGTGTAGGCTGTACTTAACAAGAAAATTGTTTGTATATCTCTTAAACTGGTGTTTCTAGGGATTCTTTAAATGTGATGATTTTTGGTTTGTTTTTTTGTTTTTTTGTTTTTTGTTTCATTTTTTATCATTCAAAGAATTATTATTATTATTATTATTATTATTATTATTATTATTATTATTATTATCAAAAGGGTAAAAAATGATTCATAACTTTTTCCACTAATTTTTTAAAAAGAAACAAGAAATAATAATATCACGCACATTTTACATAAATAACTCTATTCGCTGTACTTGTGAAAACAATTTTTGTATTTTTTAAGACATGGGATACCAGGAATTTCTTCAATGTGTCTATAAGTTTACAATCAATCCGAGGGCTCCAACTACAACTGGAATTATTTATGTTCCCATGTGCTACAATTTTTAGATTTCCAGTTCAAGATTCATGCATTTTGACAGTTATTTTAAAGATCTTTAAAGATACATTTCAATTTGCAAGGACTGCCATGTCAATAAAAAAATTACATTCTGTTTTTGTGGTCTTTGATTGTTCTGTCTGTGTGTATTGTAAAGTATCATAAAATTGTTACAGTTCTTATTGCTGTGACTGGGTTTTCTTCTTCTTCTTCTTCTTCTTCTTATTATTATTATTATTATTATTATTATTATTAACAAGACAATTTTTTGTATATCTCTTAAGCTGGTGTTTCCAGGGATTCTTTCAATGTGTTTTTGTTCCATTTTTATCATTCCAAGTGCATCCACTATCACTGGTACGATACTTGTTTTTAATTTCCACATTTTTTTCCATTTCAATGTCCAGGTCTTTATGTTTTGACAGTTTTTCGATTTCTATGGTTGCTGTTACAATCCGCTGGACAAGCCATATCAATTAATAAGCAAGTTTTTTCTTTTTGGCTTTTAACAATAATGTCCGACCTATTTGCTTCAAATTTTCTGTCTGTAGAATAGTAACATCTTCTATTTCTGTAACCTGTGCTCTGTGATATTCATACATTGTTATTATTATTATTATTATTCATACATTATTATTATTATTATTATTATTATTATTATTATTATTAATCTGATTGTTCCTTAGTAAGTTTATATATACGTTATACCCTGCAAATAGCTTATAAATAATGGACAATTCCATTTTTATCACAAGGAAATAAATAAATAAATAAATAGAAGGTGATTACACTCTCACGTTTTTAACGTCTGATTCACTGAAATGGAAAAACTTGTATTAATTATTATTACTATTATTATGTTATTTAGTTAGAAAGCATGTATGTTACGTTCTACCAATAAATAATGGGTTATTCTGTTTCGGTCGAGAAGAAAGAAAGAAAAGACATATCAGAGATGCTGATTGCTATTCGTGCAAAAGAAAGAAAGAAAGAAAGAAAGAAAGAAAGAAAGAAAGAAAGAAAGATAGATTGAGGAGGTGATAATGCTTTCATGTGTTTAACGCTTGCTTCCGTAAAATGGAAAAATCGTGTTATTCTCATCTTTACCTAACTTGCGGTTTGATACAATCTTTTACAATACTCTTACATGAGATAAAGGAAGTTTTTTTTTCTAAGTATGTTACTGAACATATTGCACGGAGTGATTTTTCTTTTCTTAGCATGCAAGTAGAGCTCATAAGCACAACCTTTTGTACCTTTGATAGTGATGAATTTACTGTTTTCTTAAAGTGTCTACCAGTTTCTTTTTCAGTTATCCTTGGTGCACCTATTAATATTGGAATAGTTGTTGTATTCATATTTACATTTTTACAGTTTTTTTTATTGCTATGCTCTTATATTTTGAAGTTTTGTTAAATTCTTCTGCTTGGGTGTTTTTTTTTATTAGATTGGATGGCACTTATAAGATAGCCTTTATGTTTTGTTTTTATTTTAAGTCTCATTATTATATCTCGATCTGTTGACTTTTGGAAGTTACAATCTTCTAGCATTGGTTATGGTTTGTGGTCAAAACATTTTTCTGCATGCAGAAGTTTATAACGTTGGCATATCTACCTATGCACGTATGCTTTTATGTCTACATTTAGGGGGACTATATAGAGCACCCAGATATCAGATATTCAATAGTTTCCTCAGTGTTTATACAAAAGAAGCATTTTGAATGTATTACATTCGTCAAGATATGTGTCTGACAGGATTTTGTTTGCAAATTTTAATCATAAGCGGGTAGAATGAATCGCTCTGATGTTTCAATCCAGGGTTTCTCAGTAACCATTGTGTCTGATTTTTGCCAGCATAAGTTCCGGATTAACAAGGTTTTCAAAATTCATGGAAATTCAAAATTTACAGACATTCTAGAAAAAGAAATCGTGAAGACTTATGATCACCTGCGTTTTGAATAAACACAACTTTAAATAGTCATGTAAATTCACAGTTAAGAGACATAAAAACATTTTATTCGATTAATTTGTTTTTTATGGCTTATCAGCCTTTTGCAGGTTATTTCAAGCCAGGGTATATTTCTTTTGAGATAATAATGATTTTTACTGATACAAGTTATACTAAAACCCCATAGGTGGGAGAGAAGAGGTGGCTTTATATTTTTAAGGGTCTTTGCACGTAAGTGAACCCACTTGAAAGTGGAAGTCGGCACTCCGATTTCATATTCCGAGCTGTTATATGTTACACCACCCGCACATCCATACTTACGTCACCTGGTATTCACCATCTATATACTAACCATGTGCGACTTTGCTTAACTTCAGTGATCGTACAAGAACTGGTGTTTCAACATGGTATGGCTGTTATACTAAAATATATTTGGGGGGGGGGGCATGATTACCTAGTTCCTGAAGGGATACGGTTTTAGTCATCTTATTGAAATTCAAAGTTTACGAATAATTTTTTATCATTTCACTCCAAGCAAGGAAATAAAGCCACTAAGAAGCAAGGAGGCTACTGAGTGTTAGAGAATTTAAGAAAATTATTATTAAGGAGAGAAGACAATAATAGAACATGAATTAAAAAAGCATGATTATATTTACATTTTTGAATATCAAAATTGACTGGAAAGCCAGAAGCCAGAAGAGAGTTTCACAGGCGAGAAATGCGAGAGAAGAAACTGCTAGCTCAAAACGTACGGTTACATCTAGCCATTTCAACTGTAAAATGATGAAACCTTGCCGCCAATCTAGTTCTATGCTTAAATTCATAAAGTTTAGGTACCACTGAGGAAAGTTCATCAAGACAATTTCCGTTTACGTATTTATAGGAAGGACACAGGAAGCCACGTTGTGACACTGTTTCCCGCTGATATATTTTTCTTAGGTTTAAAACAACGGAGAGAGTGAAATTAATATTAGTGGTATTATTAGTTGTGCTTTATTGTAATCTGCGATATGAGCTTATGTAAAAAAAAATATATTTTTAATACTATTATGTACTTGTAAAATCTAGGGAATAGAAAAATTGGTTGACAGTTGGGAAAAGGAGAGAAAAATATAATTTTTCTTTTTTTTTTTCGTGTTTGAAACGGATTGTTTTGTGCTAGTTAAAATTTTGTAATATGTAAGTAGCCATATCAAAATGTCAGGATTTACTTGATGAGGTCAGGTAGGGTTAGATCCTCAATAGTTGTTCCTGGGAACAGATTGTAGGATCGGAAGACAGAAAGACATTACGTCATGTGAGCTGTTGATATTTCATTCGTCGAGCCATGACTCCCCGCAAATCGTGTGGGTGAAAAATAATCTCATTGGTCAAAAGCTTTGAGTCGGCTAGATCCCTAGAGATGATTGGGGATGGCTATAAAAATGGAGACTCAGCGAGAAAAATGAGTTGGCTGGGTAGTTTTTGAAATTGCAGTCGAAATGTAACGACTGTGGAAAAAGTTCCCAACTGGGAGCCACGACCCACGGCTAGTCGCCTACCACAGAACTTATGGCTAAAGAGTTAATGTTGAATGAAGCCTGCTGCCGATTAACTTAAAGAGTTAATATTGAATAATGCGCCTCCGATAGGAATCCCGAAAGAACTTTATTGTTTTAAAACTTATTTGGAGAATTGAAATTTCTGATTATTCTTGATGAAAAGCCCGCACTGCTATGAAAATAATTTTTAGAAGAGAATTTGGGAGAGAGCTTTCACCCGACAAGGATAAAACAACCCCACACCGCCGCCGTCACTTCGCTGCCATTGGCCGCCTTTGATTCGGTAGATTCCGTTAAGCTCCGATAAGAACCAGAAAGACTTGGTTGTTTTAAAAGTTGCATAGAGAATTGACAGCTCTGATTATAGAAAACATGCGAAAAGACTTTAAAATGAAATTGAAAAGCTCTGATATTTTTAACGAAACTTGGATAAGACATTTTTATTTGAAGATTGAAAGCTTTGATACTTTTTAAACGAATCCTCTCTCCGTTGTAAACTGGCGTTCCGACAATTGTAATTTCCGCTTTTGTAATTAATTTTTTTTATTATAAAAAAATTTCTTTGTAATTCTCCAAGCCTCTTCGACCTTTTTCATTTATTTAATTTTTTTTTTTTTTTTTTTTTTTTTTGGTGCCGTGTTTAATTTTAACCACAAGTGTACATAAGTGTCCGGTCTGGTTCTGGTGGGAATACGGCGACTGGATTTGCACAACGCGACTTTCTGAGATCAAATCACAACGTGGACAGTGGTTCGTTGTTGTAATAGACGTCTTGAGGACCAGCTTCTGTGACGAGATCATCACGACCAGCAACAGCGGCCCGAACGCGTCAACATAATTGGTACCGTTTCGACATAATCCCAGCGGGATCCGTTCCCGAAACAGTGAGCGACCGAATCAGCCAGCCAGCCAGCCAGCCAGCCAGCCAGCCGGATGGCAGTGTCACACGTTACGGCTATGGGAAAGTGAGTGAAGCCGAGATGCCAGAGCAAGACCAGTATGAATGACAATTAAATTTAAAGATATTAAGAAAATAAAGTTTTCGAGAGCCTTGATTTCCTACGTCCTAATGGAGCACGTTTTTAATAACTAGATTTTTTGCAGTAGGCTCATGCGTGATGGATCCTCGCAGTAGTCAGTATTGTTGAAATTTATGTTAACATTTTTTGATGAGATTTAAAAAATGTAGGTTTCGTTCAATTTCGCAATCTAATAGATGAAAATCATATAAATTGGTTTGTTTGGAAAAATTCTTCTTTTTCTATGTGCCATTTCTCTTCAGGATGTAGGCGATCATGTCTCCCTATTCCTGATGGCTCTTAAAAACACTTTTTCCTGTCATCCCACCAAAATCCCGCTCTGCCATCCACCTGCTCAGGCTCTTCAAATATGTTATCCGCTGCTTTCTCCTGTCATTTTCCCCTCTATCTGACCTATGGGTATCAGATTCTCCAAGCCTTCCTTCCACATTACATGTCCCAAGAACTTCAGCTGTCTCTTCCCGATGCTCGGTATTAATTTATTTTCGTTTCCATCCTTTCTAAAACCTCATCGTTGCTCACATGCTCGATCCATGATATTCGCAGCATCCTTCTGTAGAACCATATTTCAGTTGCTTCAAGTTTCATTTTTTTTTTTTTACAAAAAGCCTAATTTGCTGTTTAATTATTTCTTTACTTTCATAAGACATTATGGTAAACAATATTTTTAAGAATTATATTTCTTTTTAACAACAAAGGATAAATTCTTAGGATTTCTTACTCTTGAACATGCAGCATACAGCTAGCTATGCATAAATATTTCTTTTTGAAACCATACCAGTTTTTTGAAGCGTTTGACCTTGTTGTTCGTTTACAACAAATCACAACATAGGGCAAACTGGAAACTGGATTCTTATATATATATATAAATAAAAATAAAAGGTATGTACAAAAATGTATTTTTATTAAGTAATTGTTAATTTAATCATTAAATCGTTTTGAAAATAGTGGAAATATTTTGTATGTTTAATAAAACTGAATTTTTTTCGAAAAACTGAATGAAAATTTATCAAACTAAGATACTCATCCTAGGAAAACCAATTTGCACATCAGTGGCGTTTCCGCCTTGCTCGGGGTGAAATGATTAAAAAAAAATACCTCTTATCTGTTCGCTCTTCTACCCAAAATTTGATTTCGATTGAGCAATATATGGTCATTTTAGAGTATGACGGACGGACTGAGAGATCGGAAAATCTCAATGGAAACAAAGAAAGAAGTTCTGGACTGCTATGTAAGATTTGTCCTTCTGTATGGTGACAAATGTTGAACGATCACTTCAAGGATGGGCTAGAGGCAGCAGAGATGTGCTTTTACAGAAGGATGCTGTGGATACCATGGACCGAGCACGTGAACAGCGACGAGGTGTTGGAGAAGATGCAAACGAGAAGAAAACTTATGCTTAACATCAGGAAGATACAGTTGAGATTACTGAAGCACGTAATGAGGAAGGAGTGTCTGGAGAATCTGATACTCACAGGGTGTATAGAAGGAAAGAGAAACAGAGGAAAGAAGCGCGAAAGATATTTGATGGACTTGAGCAAATGGATGACGGAGCGGGGTTTGGGAGAGATACCAAGAGAAATAATAATAATAATAACGACAAGAGATAGGGGTAACTGGAAGTCCATGATCGCCTACGCCCTGATGACGTAGGCGATCATGGACGTAGGCGATGAAGACACAAGAAGAAGAAGAAGAAGAAGAAGACGGACGAATGAACGGAGAGACTAACGGAAGTTACAGAATTTCATATATAGAGATTACAGGTGTTACTGTAGCATTCTGATCTGAATCTAAACATATTTATAAATGAAACTTTGTGTGTGTGTGTGTGTGTGTGTGTGTGTGTGTGTCCGTTACTAATAGACTCCGAAACGGCTGAACCGATTTTCTTGAAAATTTACACGGTTGTACTATAAGCGTCTGCGAGTGTTCTTAGCTAGGTTTTGTGTCGAGGTACCCCCGATAAATATCGAAAATCGATAATCGAAAAGATCGGGTTATAGACGGAGTGGTCCGATTTTAATCAAATTTGATACACTCATAGACAAAGACATAAAAACGATATTCAGAAGTTTCAAGGTTGCAGTTCTTACAATAGTGCAGAAAATCGATAATAGATATATATATATAAAAGCAAGATGTTTGCGTGTGTGTCTGTTTATCTGCCTGTATGTCTGCATTTTTTCAGCCCTTTTATTTTAGTTTTTGCTTCGGGTTTGGCTCTAAGTAGGTATAATTGTAGTTCTTAGTCTCAGCCATGATACCATTTACTCAGAGGACTTATTTAGCCTTCAAAATTCAGTTTACGACGAAAAACTTATTTGATATCGATACCAGGAAATCAAAATTTGACTTACATCCATTCATTTTTCTTTCAGTCTACGGTTTCGCTTGAGCTGGAAACAACTATTGCTTTTTAGTCTTTCGTGCCAACGTCCAAAGAGTCTGAGCTCCAGGATCATAGATTAGTTTTAAAGCTTTCATTACACCCGAGCAACGCCGGGCTATACTGCTAGTTTGAAATAATCTGTGAAAACACATTATTCATACTTTTATTCTTTCATTTATGCATTTGTAAAAATTCATGTTCTTCAGAAAACTAGTTCTGAAATATCATAGACAAAGATATCAATGGAAATCTGTTCCTTGAACTTTTGCTTCACATTTAGTAAAAGAGTCCGACAATACTTTGGTGTCTACTAATGTTGTTCTGAACATTTCCAATGTTTCTCTGTCTCGCCAAAGCCCTGGTACCAGTATAAATATTTTCTTACTATGATATAAGAACATATCGGCTGAAGTATAGACAGGGCGCTTGAGCGTGGGTTATGATAAAAGCGGTATTAACCATAACGAGACGCGATCAGAGCGGGGAGGAGAAGGGTTAGAGAGAGCAAAATTTAAAACTTGAAATTCCTGATTCGTGCACGTGAATTGTAAGGTCGTCTGGCTTCGGGGCATATCACATGTAAAGTATTAATAAATGAATAAACGCTTTCAAATCTTGGTTGGAATTCAAACATACAATAAGGTTTGAAAATCTGAAAAAATTATCTGGGAAAGAATACGTAGGTATAAATAATTCTTTATGAATCTGGGAAAAATATAGGGGTAAACACAAAGCCCTAAAACACTCCGGAAAAGAATCATAAAAAAAAAAGATAAGGAATGAAAAGAAAAAGTAAAGAAAAATAAAAACCCTTAAACAATTTTCTCATTGATAATATGTCATATAATTTTTTGTGTACATACACGAAATGGTTACGGACAGAAGAAAATTATACACACACACACACACACACACACACACACACACACACACACACACACACACACACACACATATATATATATACTGTAATGGTTGTTACAATGTTTTTAAATTCATAGTATCACTACACAAAAAATTTCTCATGTTTCGAAGCCAGCCCATTATGTTTTGGCTTCATCCTCAGGTGATTTTTTTAGAAATAAGAATTATCTAGTTGAAAAGACCGTTTATCATGAACTCTGCCAAAAACAAACACTTAACCCCAACACCAGTAAAAAGGTCAACGGAACTCAAAATCCAGACCAACCCCTCTTACACCCGAAAATAACAAATCCAACACAAATAAACGGTCTTTTCAACTGGATAATTCTTATTTCTAAAAAAATCACCTGAGGATGAAGTCAAAACATAATGGCCTGGCTTCGAAACATGAGAAATTTTTTGTGTAGTGATACTATGAATTTAAAAACATTGTAACAACCATTACAGTATATATATATATATATATATATATATATATATATATATATATGTATGTATTGAGCACTCTTTATAAAAGTAAATGCATGAACAAAAAGGTAAATAAACCTAGGAGTTCAACAACTAAGTTACAATATATATATATATATATATATATATATATATATATATATATATATAGGTTTGAAGCTTTTTCGAAAGCGCATATTTTCTTTTAAAAAAAACTTTTCGAATATTCAAATTGGTAGACGATAATAAATAAACAGAGCTTCTACTCAAATATGGGTATGAACTAAAAATAACATTTACATAATAATAACAATATATATATATATATATATTTATATATATATATATATATACTGGCTTGGCTGCTCAAAAACATTTACTAATAGAAGTTGAGTCGAACACTCATCCCCCTTTTATCGCTTGGCTACTAGGCGCTACACGATGGCCGAGAGATTAAGACGTTGGGCTTCAGTTTCAGTGGACAAATGTATGCCTGAGTTCGAACCCCGCTATTTATATTACTTAAACATTATTTATATTATATATTACTTAAACGTTGTATATATATGCGTGAGCGTAAATTACTTTCAGAGAGAGAGAGAGAGGGGGGGTGTATCTGAAAATGAATAAAAACAGACAAGAGGAAAAACTATTGTTAGCCGACGCGTTACGTTCACGGAGGGACTTTATCAAAGCAATATAGAGTTTATTTTGCTGAACGTTTATATATGCGAAGGCTAAGTATCTTTCTAACATAAGGGAATTGATCTGACGAATTCCCCTGTGTTGTTAGTGGTCACAGGTTGTTATCCTGCCGAATTACAAATTTTTTAACAAAATTTCTCAAAAATATATAAATATATACTATGCAATTAAAATTAGAGTATCTACTCAAATATGAATGTCTATTTAAAATAATGTCAAAACAAATTATTTGAATTATGTTGGTTTTTAATCCAATTCGTAAATCTCCAGAATTTTCCGTAACATTGTCTGTTTACATTTGTTTACATTAAGATACACTTTCAGTGCAGAAACGGATATTACGAGAAAAGGATATTTGTGTTTATAAGGCTTCATTCGACTTTAGTTTAGACTGTGACATCATTCGTGGTCCAACTGTCTAAGAAGACTCATATATATATATATATATATGTGTGTGTGTGTGTGTGTGTGTGTGTGTGTGTGTGTGTGTGTGTGTGTGTGTGTGTGTGCGTGTCTAGTCCGTAAACGGTGAGGATAATCCAGCAAGATTACCTTAATATTAAATGGTAAATCTATATAGAGAGCTCGATGGATGTTATCCAGAGCAATATGATATTTATAAAGGAAAACTCAACACGTCATTTCAATTGGTTATAAACTATAGCTAATTTCAATGTGTTTAATTAGCTCATTTCATCAGACCTTACAATATTCCTTTCATCTGGTACAACATTTTTGCCGGAATGAGTCTTTTCTTAAAATGAAGAGAGGGATAACAATAAAACTAAAACTAAAATTACAAATAAAATAACAATAAAAACAAGGGGAAAAAGGAGAAAGAAGGAAAGAAGGAAAGAAAAGAAAGAAAGCAAAAAGGAAAGAGGTTCCAGTTCCAAGTTTTGGCGGCGGATCTGTTTGGAATAGTTCAAGCTGTCATGAAGGGGTTGACCGCTGGAAAAATCCCAATTCCCTTGGCTGTTGGCGTCTATTTGACCCCATAAGTATGAGAGCACTAAGACCCGTAAAGAAAAAAGAAAAAAATAGGAATTGGTGAGTATATGTAAGCATAGGCAAAGTCACATTGTAACTATATGTGGAAATGTACACATATGTATATGTGGAGAGAAGTTAGTATAAGTAGGTAGGATAGCCTTATGGGGTCAAATAGACGCCAACAACCAAGGGAATTGAGTTTTTTTCAGAGGTCAACTACTTCATGACGGCCTGAACTATTCCAGACATATCCGACGCCAAAACTTGGAACCGGACTCTCTTTTCTTTTTGCTTTCTTTCTTTCCTTCTTTCTCCTCTTTCCCCTTATTTTTATTATTTTATTTATAATTTTATTTTTATTTTTATTGTTATCCTTTTCTTCATTTTAACAAAATTCCGGCAAAAATTTTGTACCAGATGAAAGGAATATTGTAAGATCTGAAATGAAATGAGCTAATTAAACTCATTGAAATAAGCTATAGTTTATAACCAACTGAAATGCTGTGTTGTGTTTTCCTTTATAAATTTCATATATATATATATATATATATATATATATATATATATATATATATATATCATGTTCCCGCATCAACGTCGGTAAGTCATTAAGGTGGCATTCTGTGTCGTACCATAACTGATTTGGTCGTTTTTAGGCGGCCAGCCTGTCATGCATCATGGTTAGGTGTCCACTCGCAAGTTCCTGCTTTGTCACCAACAGTATCCTGCCAAAGACATTTTACTTTCACGTAAGATTATAGATATATCAAGGACTGGTCCATAGAGCGGTGATTTAGTTGGATGTTGTTGCCAAGAGATGTAAAATATAATTCTCAGAATCCGAGTGTAGGTTACATTAAGATTAGATCAGACGGGTTTAGTTAATATCCAAGCACTAATGCCATACATTAACACCGCCTCTGCAATGGCTCCAAAGAATCTACGCGTGGAACTGTCTCGTAGATCAGATTTTCAGATTACATCCATTTTTATTTAAGGCGACCCCGGGTCTTATCTTAGTTAATATTTTCGTTGGCTTCTATGAGAGCCAATTGTTTGAGAAATGACGTAAACCCTTAATACACCTACGTTATGTTGATGATACATTTTCTATCTTTAATTCCATCGACAATACCACAGCGTTTCATTGTCAGCTCAACTCCTTTCATTCTTCCTTACAATTGACAATGGAAGCAGAGAATAATTGAACTTTGTCTTTCTTAGGCGTTTGTGCTGAACGTAAGAATGATTTGTTTATAACATCGGTCTATCACAAACCTACGTTCACCTGTTTGTACACAAATTAGAATTCTTTTGTTCCCAAGTCCCGGAAAAATAACCTAATTGCATAGTCTATCCTACGCTTATGATTTGTTCCGTTGCGCTTTAAGCTCACAGTTGGACAATATTTACAGATTCTTAAAGGACAATGGTTATCCTATCAATGTCACCAAGCGTGTTGTGCAGCACAAAATTAAGCAAAATTAAGCGCATCCGTGTTTAGGTTCCATTGACTCTACGGTTTTAGTTAATATCCCAAAGCTTATGCCATACATTAACAACGTATGAGGGTGTTGGTTTTTTAAGCGCCGCTTAGATGTGATACAAGGCCCAAAGTATGGAGTATCCAGTGAGGGTCGAACTCACTACTCAGTTGTAATATTTTTAGAGAGACAAACTTTGTAACCATTGCACCATGTCGATGTGCCCTATCTCCGCATGAGGGTGACTGGAATAATAAGCTTTCCATATTAAATTCATTTTTATTCAAGGTAACCCAGGCTTAAGCTATGCGAATTTTCACATCCTTTTCAGTAGAATTTATTTCGCTTCCTAGATATATAAAAAATTCGACAGATTTCATTGATTCACCTGAGACAGTTTGTGTTGATTCTTGCTGGTTGAAACTTATGGATTCAGTTTTGGTGGCATTAACACTCAGTCTAACATCGCTATCAGCATTTCCTAGAAGACATTGCTACATTGATGGAATTTTGACTTTCTTGATGCTGTCATCACGACAATGAGTGACATCAGAATACTTAAGGTCATTATATATAACCAGTGGACAAAGGACTATTGTAAAGCCTTAACTCAGGTATAAAGACAAACTAAAGAGTAACTTCTAAGCTGACAATGTGCTTCATACTAATTTCGAACAAGTTGTCCTGGATAAAAATAATTATAGATATTTGTGCCAGAGTGATATCAGAAAGTTTGAAATCAGTCGTATTGACAGAAGACAACGGTGAAAAGGGTCAACAAATAGTCCTGTTGCTATGCCTCGAGACGATCGCAGTTGCACAATATGAGGGCTAGTATGCAGTACTGAAGTCTCATGTAAGACAAAACAAACATATAAACTGAATGAGGTTCTCGGATCCACATACGTCGAAATCGACAACTGAGTCGAACACACACACACGCACACACACACACACACACACACACACACACACACACACACACACACACACATATATATACATACATATATATATTTAGTGTATCGAGGAAGCAGATAATTTTCTAAACATATACTGCTAAATATAAGAGACAATGTATGTCTATTATGTTCAAATCACGTTTAAATCTAGTCATAACACATTACATTGCATTTAAATATTCCGTTATCATTTCGAGCTCTCGCGTGGTTTGACGTCATAGAACCGCATTACAAATTTACGAACTGCGTTTGCTATTTTTGGTAACTGTTATCGTTGCTTAGCAAAGTTTTATGTCAAAACAAGATAAAATCGTCGCTGATGGTGGATGTTTTTATGTTAACGTTCTTGTAACCTCTCTGAAGATGGTTCATGTGAGCCGAAAGCTTAGAACCAGCATAATAAAAAATATCGAAGTATTGGAGAATTTTTGTCTTTATGTTCACCTGAAATTAAAGCCAAAATACGATGTTTGGAACGGCTCATGATTAAGCATAATAGACATTCATTGTCTCTTATATTTAACAGTATATGTTTAGAATATATATATATATATATATATATATATATATATATATATCCGAGTGAGTAAGGAACGAAGAAAAATATTTACAACGTCCAAAACATTAATTTAGAGACAGACGACAAATCTTTATACTACTAACAACACTCTTACATCAAATGTTACCTATTACAAACCAAAAACTGTGATCGAATTTAAAATTTAAAATCTTATAGAAAAAAGTGATTTCTTAAATTCAAAATTAAGGTTAAATATACAAAATTAGTTTAATTATAAAAACTGTGCTTAAATACAAAAATATTCTATAGTTGTACAAATAAACATTAAAGATAGGTTCAATCCCTCCCCACCCTTTACACTTCCCTACTCTCCTCCTCTAATAAACCCAAAGAATCAAGTCTAGTCATGAAGGTATAAAACCTACAACCCATCTTTTAATGTTAAATCTGTCTACTTAATTTCCGACACTTTGATTAATCAACTATATCCCCTACCCACTCCACTTTTTTCAAAATTTTAACGGACAATTTATAAGATTTATTCCCTTATCACTTAACCCCACCAACATCCTACACACAACTCACCAAATATAAGAAAAGAGGCTTTCCATTCCTTTCCACGCCACCTGATAAGACATCGTAATTTTAATGTCGGAACCAAATGTACAATTTGTAGTTTTTTTTTTTATCATATCACCCCAAGCAAGGCGAAAATGCCACTGATGCGCAGGGGGCTACGTAAGAGTAAAAAGATTGGAAAAGAGACAAACCGGAAACCACATTCTAAGCAGGAAACAAGGGATGAGCCTCTTCACCTGTTCAATAGACGTGGGTGGAGTGTGAACTGGGCGATAGTTTAGTCTATCTACTCCAATTGGATAAAATATTCTTTATAATATATATATATCTATATACTAGAGTCATCCGCAAACAGATCTGTTTCGCTGTAATACAGCTCATCAGTACGAGCTTAGACTCACTTCGCTTCCTAACCCAGGATTGAAATCCGACCGAAACGGCGTCAGTCGGCGATTCTACCCCTAGGCCATGAGCGTCCGGCAGGAGAGGGCAGGCTTTTATACACAGCTATACATACATATACACACGTATGTGTACCTCGACGTGATGTAATGGTTAGCAAACTTATATCGCTACAATCATTACAATTGAGTAGTGAGTTTGATCCTTACTGGGTGCCCCCTACTTTCGGCCTTGTGTCATATCTAACCTGCGGTTAGAAAGCACCACATGCATATGTACATATGCAGGATGTTCCAGAAGTCGGGCACCATATACTAATTTTTATTTTTTCTGTTTCAGATTTGATCGGATATTGGTGAGAAACTATCAGTACAAGAAAGAGGAAAATTGTTTTTTATGTTTGGAAGAGATGGGGCAACATACCGCTCTGTAGCTCAAGAATTCAACCGCAATCCTCCTGAGCTAGAAAAACCTTTGAGCCATCCCACTGTCTGTTGTTTGATCAAACGCTTCCAAGAAACTTGATCAGTTGCTGACCGTGAGAGATGTGGTCGACAAAAGAGTGCAACTGATGAAGAAACATTCACCATGGTTCTGGCGAAATTTTGCTAGAAGCCCCGTAAAATCAGTAAGGAAAATAAGCCAGGAGCTAACGATTAGCAAATCATCAGTACATCGTATTCCAGAAATTTCATCCGTACAAAGTATATTTGTTATGATTATAATCAATAAAATTGATATTCATATGTATTTTTATATAAATCTGGATGGCGCACGACTTATGGGACACCCTATATATATATATATATATATATATATATATATATATATATATATATATATATATATTAATGTAGTGATTAACGCTTAAAATACAAATTCTTGTGTATAGGTCAATGTAAGACACACCTATACACATGAGTACGTAAGTGTACGCGTAATGTCATTATTCGTTAACCTGATTGAAGGTTCGCAGATGTTTCTTGCTAGCTGCAAAATGAACTTGTTTTTCTGGTCATGTTCTTAAAATAGTTGCACCACTGCACGCGAAACTGTTCATTCTTGATCAATTTTTAAAGAAAAAACACAGGCCTGCATGCAAATTGAGACGTGGCTCAGTCCACCTAATCTAAGAACGTACCCCATTTTTATTGACATTTCACCGACAGGCGACGCCTCATTTTCATATACGTGTGCGCGGGAAACACTCGCACATACAAACACGGACAATAATTAGCACAGCTCACACAGATATATAATGAACTGAGACATTCACGGATGGGTATACACAAGAATTTAATAAACTACATTTTTCAGGATCGTATATAGAAATTATATATATACATTACCGGCCATAATTATTAGGCCACCCCATTTTTTAAAAAAGGAATGATGTATTTCATACTATTTTTAGTATTGATTAAGAAATGAAAATAGAATGGTACCTTTGTTATTATTACTTTGTAAAATTTTACAAAGCATGGAAGCAAAGATGACCTCGTCAGAATCACCCTAAATTTTCTTCATTCTTTCAATGATGAAACTGCAATATAGGTGATTAGTAAATATTTATACATTCATGTGATGCACATGTTATTGTGTAATATTAAGAAAAGAACTATTCTATTTTCATTTACAATTATTCACTTGGCAATAAATACTAAAAAATAGTATAAAAATACACCAAATCCTGCCGAATGACACATATTTTCGTAAGAAAAATTAATCGTAAATGATCTGGCCGGTAGAAATAAATATATATACTGTTTGATTATAAACAGAATATTTACTTAAATACAAGTATCGATCAAAAATAATGTTCAAACAAATAATTTCATATATATATATATATATATATATAATTTAGGAGTAGTACAAAGATATAGGTTAACTGTCAACTGTTTGTAGTAATTTACTTCTTTGAATGGTACTCGATACTAAGTAGAGCAATATTTTTCGTAATATTTTATATTATAAGTGTTTATAATAAAGCATAGCTGACTGCAACACACGAGCTGTTGTGGTTCGTTACTGCTTATTAGCACCACATCAGGCAGACAGACTGTCTGATGAGGTGCTAAGCAGTACCGACCCGCATAAAACTTCTTGCTAGCTGCAAAATGAACTTGTTTTTCTGGTCATGTTCTTAAAATAGTTGAACCACTGCACGCGAAACTGTTCATTCTTGATCAATTTTTAAATAAAAAGCACAAGTCTACATGGAAATTAAGACGTAGATTAATAGTTATAATAATATTATATTATTAGCAGAAAGCATATGCTTTAATAAAATTTATTATATCTATACTTTTATATTTTCAAATTTAAAATGTGAGGGTCCACAATCTGTAAGTGTCAGGTAATGACTGCCGCGGTAGTGAATGATATTCATGTCAAGCCGGTACTAAGTAGTGTTCACCCCCAGTTTGCCCTTTTTCTAATTGTCTGGCGTAAAGATCTATTGTTGACTATAAATATTGTTGCACGTCTCAATTTCCATATATACTATTCATTAACAGTTTGAAGAAGTCAATTGTAAATGTTTTTTCCTTATATTGCTGAAATAAATTCTGGATTTATGACCGTTTGATAATGTGTTGAGTTTTCTTCTCAATATATATATAAGTAAATTAAACCTAGTGAGCCAACAAACCTACCAAGGTTTCACCTAAACGGATCTTCAGAGAACGTTGGCTCCAACGTTCCCTGAAGATCCCTTTTAAGTGAAACCTTGGTAGGTCTGCTGGCTCACTAGGTTTAATTTAATTATTCTAATCTGCTTAATATTGAGCGCTTTTTTGTTATTGATTACTCGTCTCGAGTTTTTTCTTTGGGCTACGTGCTGGCTCGGTCTAAATCTCTTTGGCTGATGTTCATGCGCTTAGCTCTTTCTTTTTTTACAATAATTTTTTCCTTCCACGTATATATTGCTGTTTTTTTATAATTTACTGATGGAAAGGCATTTTAGGCAAGCAGGTTTTTATAATAAAGAGCTCGATATTAAGGTAAGGAGAGAGCGTTAATAGAATTAACGTGGAGAAAAGTAATACTTAAATGAGCAGTGTTATTTCAATCATGCCGACCTCGAAGTTTCGTGAGAGCGTTATTGTAATGTCTTCACGTTTTAGAATATTTCTTTCTTTATTTTTGGTAGAGAGAAATCAAATTACACTGAAGAATAAAGACAAGACAAAACTTAGAAGTCAGCCTGACTGAAAGAACACCGCTCAGCTAATTATTTACTCCCCATTAATTCTATTAACGCTCTCTCTTTACCTTAATATCGAGCTCTTTATGACAAAAATCTGCTTGCCTAAAATACCCTTCAATCAATAAATTAATAAAAATAAAAAGTAAAAGTAAACACCACTATAACAATATATATATATATATATATATATATATATATATATATATATATATTGGGAAGAAAACTCAACACTCAACACATAATCAAACGTTTATAAACATTTACAAGTGACCCCTTCAGACTGTTGATGAATAATATATATATATATATATATATATATATATATATATATATACGGCGGTACAAACCCAGGATAGGATTGTTGGTAAATAATCCGGGATAAGGTTGGTAAATAGTCCAGGCGAATCATAATAATATCGTTAAAATATTAAAACTGATCCAACAGAAAGCTCAATGTAAACTAATTTAATTTACAGAGCAGGTATTTATTTATTTATCTGTAAATACAGATAAAAGTTATGTAGGGGAAGTAGCCATTTTCAACATATCAGTTTAAGACATGCATTCTTTGTTTCAAAGGGTTTGACAATGCATGTCTTAAACTGACATGTTGAAAATGGGTATTTCCCCTACATAACTTTTATCTGAATTTACAGATAAATACGCGCGCACCCCCCCACATATATATATATATATATATATATATATATATATATATATATATATTTATATATATATATATATATATTTAATCATATCACCCCGAGCAAGGCGGTAACGCCACTGACGTGCAGGGGGCTACGTAAGAGTGAAAAGATTTGAAAAGAGAAAGCCGGAAACCACATCCTAAACAGGAAACAAGGGATAAGCCTCTTCCCCCGTTCAATAGACGTGGGTGGAGTGTAAACCGGGCGATAGTTTAGTCTATCTACTCCAATTGAAAAGAAAAAAAGAGAGAAAAGAAAAAACAATAAGAGTAAAAAGTTTAGAAAAGAGAAAACCGGAAACCACATCCTAAGCAGGAAACAAGGGATAAGCCTCTTCACCCGTTCAATAGACGTAGGTGGAGTGTAAACCGGGCGATAGTTTAGTCTATCTACTCCAAATATATATGTATATATATATATATATATATATATATATATATATATATATATATATATATCCTAACACCTATTGTTATACGTAAAATCTATCTTATTTAACTCTTGTACTAAATCAAAACTTGATTACCTAGGTTTTCTGTAAATCATCATGTGAGACTTTGAATGAGAAAATTAGGCAAGGATAGGGAAGGGGAGCAAACGGAAACTTTGGATGAGGAATCTGCAACGACTTATTTATTTAATTTATTTCTGTAATTACGTGATTTGCAATTTGAAAATATAAGGGTGTGTATATAATAAATTTCTATAAAGCATATGTTTTCTGCTAATAATATTCTTATCTGAACCGTGTCGAGATATTCGGGGATAACAACTTATATTTGTGCACACAGTAAAAATATGGTTTATAGTAAAAGTAAACAATGGCGGAAAAAAATTCATTCAAAAGTTACTATTGTTTACATTTTGGTTTCGAAACTGAAGCGAGCAGAAGTTCAAACCAAAAAAAAAAAAAAATAGAATTTTCCTTAAATAGATCATTCAAATCAACGCGACTTCGACAGCCGAATTGACAAAGGTACATTTCGGCTATAGAAGCAGATGCCCTCATGAAAAAGGGAACACAGGTTCGATCCCGATAGGAAATAGTTTCTTTAGTAGGACAAGGTTCTCGACAATATCCAAAGAAGTATCTGCAATGTATTCGAACCTGACTTGGCATTTCGATTTCAGTCACTCTCTCGCCGATGTGACGTGGCTTCCCTCTGTCTTTTCTACGCATATTTTCATGGCAACTTTTTTGACGAGGTTTCTTTCGTGGACCCCAACCACATGAAGTTAACTGTACTACTAGATTAGCATCTAGGTCCCAGCCTTTTGCCGTTGAAATAGTTATATGTAACTCTCACTTCTACTCCATCAGCTTCTTTTCTCGCACTTCCCGCCTGTGGAACTTCCTTTCGTTTACTTGTTTTCCTAATAGCTAGTATCTCCAAAAATGGAAAGGAACGTCAGTTGCCATCTTCTATCTTCTTCGCGCCTCCCTTGCATGCACTGGCTTTCAACCACCTATGAGACCGGACTAGAGCCACACTAAAGGATAATATACCGGCGGCGGAATTGACTGTAGCGGCCACAAAGCCTGAGCAACGGGGCACAGATTTCACTTCTGCTAATGAAACACAAAGCGATATCGTCTGCCACAGATGTGGTGGTGCCAATCACTTGGCCAGACGAACTGGGCAAAGTAAGAGTCAGACAAAGCCATACTGTGCTATCACTGTGACAAACTTGGCTATACATCACGGAAACGGATCTGGGGAGCACACGTCTGCATCAGTCCCATTCCACACCCAGATATAAATTCGACACTGCCCGTGGTCAACATATTGGTCGACGTAGAATGGTGTTCAGTTTTCATTGACTCTGGCTGCTCTCGGTCGATCGTTAGTGCAAAGCGATGCCAGCTTGCAGACTGGAAAGAACTTTGAGGTGAACCGATCAGTGGCGGAATGCGGGTGTGTTGTGATTTCGGGATCGTTAATATTTTCACAAACAGTGGTAAGTCGGTCATAGGTGAAGTCCTTATGGTGCGTGATAAAACTCTAGGCTTTGACTTACTTGCCGGAACAGATGCGATAACTGCGTTAGTTGGCTAATGCCATAGCCCCCAAATGCTTAGTGCTATGGATGGCCGTCGTGCAGCACAACAAGTGAATGGTAGACTCTCGCGAACTCAACACATTAATATGTCCACTGCAAATGCGGACGTTCGTTCAGCCGAGCTGCGAGAGTGGCGCCAACAAATGGCAAATGAGGCCATAGTTTACTTGCGAAAAGCGTATCTTCAAGTACATGAGTCACTTTAGCCTTATCAAACCGTGATAATCGAGGGGAAGAGATTTTGCCTAATGCGGTTGGAATTCAGCCTCAACGAGTCAATTAGGAGAGCGACGTAGGCGTACATAGACGATGTGTATGTCAATGAGAGCATCATGTCTGCAGGATATGTCAGGGCAAAACTGGTCCAGTATGGGCTGATGCGCAAAGATCCAAAATGTTTGAAGGATGGGGTTCGCGTGCTCGGACCGGACGTATGAAGGAACGTAACACTCTGTGGTAGACGAGAGAAAGTGCGATCCCAATTGTCCCTGATGTTATGACTCGGTTGAATATATTCTCAATATGCAGGCAGCTGGTGAAACATCTCTAGATTTATGTACAGATGGCTGCGACCGGGTTCATCAAACAGCGGGCAAACGTAGTCACAAAGGGATGGGATGACCAAGTTGACGACATCCCATTCAAGCAGATGGTTAAAAAACCGTAGACTGAGTAGGAATAGAAAGATGTTGTCGGGGATTATTGGTTGTAAACAAATCTGAAATCAACTTTTTGGGGTCGATGCAAATTCTCTAGCGACAAGAGTAATGCTGAACATATCAACATATCAACTTAGCTGAGTTCGATGCTGCCATTAAAACCCTTAATTTGGCCTTCCAGTGGCAGGCAAAGTGTATGTACATTACATAAAAAAATATTCCTTATGTGTATACCATTGACTGTCTGACATCTTCACGGACAGAGCTAGGCTACGTACCAAAGCTTGCACGAAGAAGGCTGAATTCAATGAATGAACTGGTCCTAGAATATAAGTTGTCTGTCGCCGTGGTACTGGTTGCGTAAAACCAAAACTTGGCAGTCAAGCCGAATCGTGTTCCCCAAAGGTAGTTCGATATGGTCAAAAAGGGGGCTGAAACTGTGTAGCAGGTGTGTGCTACTTCCCTCGAAAACATGAATTCAATCAGATAACTGAAGTAGATCAATGCAGTAGACATCCAGGAGTACAGTGTACCATATATTTTGGAGGAGAGGTTGTCCTTCCGTGACAAAAGCTATAGTAAATCTGGCTATTAGAAACTGTGTTGGGTGCACAACAATAAATCTTAGAAAAATGGCAAACTAGGAGTGAACACTCCTTAACACCGGCTCGACATGGATATCATTCCCTACCGCGGCAGTCATTACCTGACATTTACGGATTGTGGCCCCTCACATTTTGCTGTGTGGCGGTCGTTACACCGACAAGACTCATTGAATATCATACATCAGCTGGAGTCTGTGTTTTGTGATAGGGAGCCACCACTTGAGATACTAACAGACAATGACACGGCATTCCGCATTAGGTAGTTCCGGACATTTACCCATCGATGGAACGTGCATTTGCGACTCCGATGCGCGCATATGCTGGCAGGAAATTGAATAACGGAGCGTTATCAGAGAAGTCTCAAGAAGATTGCG
The DNA here is from genome assembly GCA_037127315.1 of Ascarosepion bandense. Taxonomy (NCBI): domain Eukaryota; kingdom Metazoa; phylum Mollusca; class Cephalopoda; order Sepiida; family Sepiidae; genus Ascarosepion; species Ascarosepion bandense. The sequence continues at coordinate 1,361,507 of JBBBDQ010001725.1, forward strand.
GCCAAGATGAAGTGTATTGTTGATGAGACCACCTTCTGGTACAATGTAACTCTTAAAGATGATACCTCAAAATTGACTGCGTTTGCAAATTAATTCTGCAGATTGGAGGTTCGGTTTAAACGCATTAATTTAGTGCTTTCAATGATGTCTGAGGTGGGCTACAACATATACAAGTTGGGAAACCATTTGTGAATAAAAGCCCTACACAAGCAGTGTTTTAGTTCTTGAAAAAGCTAACCCCAAAACGAACATTTGATTTTGCCAGATACAAAATAAGGGTAAATTCAAAATATTTCAGAAGTTTAATTTTGAATTTTTTAATGATGTAATTAGATAGTACTCACGTATTTTTAACGGGTTTAAAAGTTTATAGCTGTGGCATAACCTTATAAATATACAGAAATTGAAAACTTGAAGGATGTTTATTTTTCAATTTGCTAATGATGTAATTGGATAGTACTTATGTATTATACGCAATTAAGAGATTATAGCTATAGCGTAACACACAAATTTACAAATAAACAAAACAAGCTCTAAATAATCCTGTTGGCTAGAGCATCAGAATACGCCGACTGCACCTCTGCAGAGGGCTATCCATTCCATTAGGCCACCTGTTTGACCTGGGTGGCGTGTAATGTCTGGGGATAGGACCCTGGTATTTGAGGGCTTGAGTCATGTTTAAATACGATTCCCATCACACTATTTAAACTCTTACTTGGACTCGATGGGTGGTTGAAGAGGCCCAAATCAATCAATCTGCAGGTCATTTTGGAAATATTTTATAAGAATTGTATTATACTACAAATATACCCTAGGATAAAATACCATCTCTCTTCAATTTATAGGCGTTAGAAGTCAATGGCTGAGAGTCAATCCGTTTAAAGAGATCTAGATTTAGACATTGCTGTAAACATGCCAGTTTGTATAATTGTGGAAAGTGCAACAAATGGTTTAATAGGTGCTCAGAGTCTATCTCGAATATGACTATACTGGGATACTGGTTTTTGTAGTCCTGACCTGTCATGGTAATTAGATATTCTCTTTGGCACATCCTAATTTCTGGCTCCGAAATGTGTGGAGAGCACAGGCAGTGAACTTTACTACACCAAAATTCTGAATAATCAAGACCCAAAACCCAAATGTTGTCTTTCAGACGCTGATTTTGAAAAATCAATGAATAGTGAATTTCCAAGATTTTTCATGCCCGCGTCTCTAGATGTAAATCTCCAAGCAAAACTCTCCTCTTTATTGATTGAAAAAGTGTTTACATTATTTACGTTGTTCAGGGTGTTGTCTTCGTCTTTATTGCGATATTCATATTCATGACGTTTCGACCGTTGTACGCTCCGGTGACTATTCATGGCGTTTCACCTGTTGTACGCCCCGTTCTTCAGGTGATTCTTTTATCCACTGGGCCATGCATCCACACATGGCTCAGTGGATAAAAGTGTTGGATAGATCCAGTGACTTGACCCAAAGAGTTGTGAGTTCAATACCTGGCTACAGCAGTGGTGAACAAATAATTTCAAAAGTTGATTTAAATGGGAAATAACTAAGGCATTGCTTATATAACGAAAACAATATACCCCAGCGATCGAAATAAAAGGTTCGATTCGAAGTGCCAATTACTTGAGGAAGGCCGGAGCGTACAACGGTTGAAACGCCCTGAAAAGTCGGCAATAATGATCAGGACAACAGTCCGAACAATGTAGATAATGTAAATACTTCCTCTTCTCAGAAATATAGAGTAATATTGAAAAAGTATTATCCAGTAAAATTAATCCTAAAACAATTAGGAAATCGAGAGACGGCAAGTTGCTGGTTAGTCAGCCAGTTAAGTGCCATACGTGGGCAATCATGTCTTTTTCAATCCATGACTGACTAGGCAGATTTTCCTACAGTAGGTTGCCATTTCTTTATGCAGTAAACGGGTTTCCAACCAAGGCTATAAAACACAATCTGTCCTGCTTTTCAAAGATGAAACCATTACAACACACATATGTATTCTTTTGTCACTCCTGATATCCCTAGAAAAATAAAAATAGGGTACAATATTTGGACAGTCGGACAATATATTCCTGCTCCACTAAGGTGTTCAGGTGCCAAAAAATTGTAATCATAGGAAGACCTGAAGGAGTCACCCAACATGTGGAAAGTGTGGCCAAAGGGATTCAAACCATACGGAAAAAAGATAAGAGATGCCAACTGCCTGGAAAACCATCCAGCAAACTTTCAATCATGTGACTTCTAGAAAAGGAGATATTCGAGGAGAAATATAAACAAAATATTCATAGAAACAAAGGCAAATACTACAAAGCTACATGAAAGGTCATTCTTATGCAAAAATAAAGGAAAATATGGACACAACGAATGCCAGACAACCTGAAAAATACGGAGCCCTTAATCACGAAGCTAGTATACTTAAGACCAAATGACAGGCCGAAATTTAAAAAATACCTAAAAGATATATACTTCGCGGATACAGTACAAACTGAACGACAAAAGAAGCCCAATGAAAGATGAGAAATAATAAATAAGGAAAAATCAAATACAAAATCTATCGCTCAAACACAAACAACTCTTCCAAAAAATACAAAATCTCCTACAAAGCAACGGTCACAACGATTTCCCATCCGTCCACCAAAAAACCATAAATGACAGACTTGATAACTTATCTCCCAACAAAAATATAACAAACCAATCCAAACAAAAAACAGAAATTCAAATTCTTATTTGAAATCGATTTGACAAACTGGAAAAAATGGAGGTAGAGAGCTAAACCTACAAACAACCAAAACCACAAAAATCAAAACCTAGGAAAATTAAGTTGCAACCACATACTAAGCTATTTTTCCGAAGACACTAAGCAACCATGTATCAACTAATTCAACAGAACTGCCGTGGAATAAACGCAAACATAAATTAACTGCTTCTGCTAATAGCAGACCTGTCAAGGGCAGTTGTTTGCCTTTGGGAACCATTCCTTAAGCAAAATGAGAAATTGAATGTAAAAGATTACCACCAATGCAACTACACACATGACACTGTGTTTCGAACGCCAGGCGGTAGATCTATCCTAGTTAGGAATGAGGTACCTCAAAGTAAAATAAATTTAGGAACTTTACAGGCGTCTGCTGCTTTACAAGCGGCCTTCTTCTTCTTCTTCTTCTATGTGCCCTGTCCCTTCAGGACGTAGGCGATCATGGCTCTCCACGTCTCCCTATCCCTTGTGGCTCTTAGTATGTTTGCTCCTGTTGCTCCTGGCAACCCCCGTTCCGTCATCCACCTGATCAGTCCCTGCAAGTATGTTATCCGCTGCCTTCCTCTATCTCTCCTTCCTTCTATCTGACCAGTCAGTATCAGGTTCTCCAGGCTCTCCTTCTTCATTGCATGTCCCAGGAACTTCAGTTGTCTCTTCCTGATGCTCAACATCAATTTCCTTTTTGTTGCCATTCTTTCTAACATCTCGTCGTTGCTTGTATGCTTAGTCCACGATATCCGTAGCATCCTTCTGTAGAACCACATTTCGGCCGCTTCCAGTTTTGTCCTCATTTTCGATGATATTGTCCAGCATTCACAGCCGTATTGAAGAACTGACATCACGTAGCAGTCTAGAACTCTTTTCTTCGTTTCTATTGAGATTTTCCTGTGTGTTAGTATTTTGCTCATCTTCTGGAACGCGTCCTTTGCCATGCCAATTACACAGGCCAATAAACATCTGCTAAGTATTCCCAACGAATGACGAGTAAATGAAGCTGAAAGTAATGAAATCCTAAGGTAATTCCCCGCCCCTTTTATGATACTAGAGGACGTTAACTGTCATAGCACCACATAGGGTTGTAAAGACACAAATCAAAAGGGAAGATATTTTATATATATATATATATATATATATATATATATATATCCGAGTGAATAAGGAACGAAGAAAAATTTACAACGTTCAAAACGTTAATTCAAAACAGTGCTCGATATACAATATAGAGCTGTGAATATTTATTATAAATTTTACAAATTTTTATAGACTACAAAGTGTACTATTTGTTTCAACATTGAAATGACAATGTCTCCTCAGATGGTGTGGAAATAAATAAATTATTCACCTCTATCACCCACAAACTCCCTCTTTTCAAAATTCTAACGGACAATTTACAAGACTTATCTCCTTATCACTAACCCCCATCTACATCCCACACACAATTCACCAAATATAAGAAAAGAGACTTTCCATTCCTTCCCACACCACCTAAGGAGACATTGTCACTTCAATGTCGAAACAAAATGTTCACTTTGTAGTGGATAAAAATTTGTACATGTTCTAAACTATAATTTATAATATACATATACATACATATACATTATTTAAACGTTGTTGTATTTAATTTACAGTACACTCAAAAATTTAAAAAAACTTTAAAAAATTGTGGCCCCCATTTCCATCCTGATTACGCACAGGCCGGTCAGAGAAATAAATACTGTTTAAAAAAAGGGACGTATACTCAAATACGGGTAGCTTGGAAAAATAACGTTTGAAGTCATAAAGATATGTAGGATTAAAAATAAACCCAACAATTGCACACACACACACACACACACACACACACACACACACACACACACAATGAATATACGGATATATATATATATATATATATATCCGTATATTCATTTTCATATATACATCTGTGTGTGTATGTGTGTGTGTGTGTGCATACATACACATGTATACATATGGAAACTTATTTGTGTGTATGTGTTTGTGCGTGCGTGTTTGTGTATTTCTGTGGGATTCTGTGGTTTTTGTGTGTTTCTGATAGGGAGAGCTCAAGATTATTAACGAACTGGATTGGTCATTATCGAAAATATTTGAACTCAGTGACATTCGGGATCTGTACAGAACGATGGAGACACACACGCCGATATATATATATATATAATTTTGAATAAAAACAGCCACACATGCATATTTATACGGTCCATTCGCTACTTTATGGGATTAATGACAAATCTGCTTATGCTGGAAGGGGGTGATAAAGGGAGTTAGAAAGAATGACGAACTCTGAGATATTAATATATTTACTGTCTATCTATCCATTTACATGTGTATGTACATATGTGAATGTTGTGTACGCAATCAGCCGAGCTAAAGATTATCGATAAAGTCCTTTTGGTCATTATTAAAAATAGTTGCACTCAACGCCATTAATTTCGTTTTGTCGGGCCAGACTTGTTCAATGTCTCCGGATATTTTTATTTTTAATGCCGGCATTTACGAATCATTTGAGATGAGAAATTTTTTCTTTCCACTTTACTTTTACACACTTCACTTGATATCCATTAAGTTACAGTCGAAATATTTTTTAAAATTTTACCGTGACACTGCATGAATGTTTGGTTCCTTTTGCATGAAAGTGAGTGCGTTATACGAAAGTACCAATAACTTTATAATTTTCTTTTTTCGTATCATTTAAGGAAAATCTCTATATTCATTAATCACCTGAAGACACCACATGGTAGAAATATAACTCATTTTCAAATGAAAAATATTAAAAAGTTCTACAATATAATTGTATTGAACACTTTTTAATACAGCTATATACCGGTCTAATTTAATTATGACCAAAAACTAAGTGATTGAATCATTATATATATAGCGTACGATAGATAAATTGACGTCTAAATTACACAAAAATAATAAATAACAGTGACATCTTGTTTTAACAGATATATTTACTAAAATTACACAGAAAATATCTGGAAATACTAAAGAGTACATTTATTCAATAAAAGCTCCATTAGTTTCAACCACGGCCTCCAGATGACTTTGCAATCTCCTGAAACTCTTCTGGACGGTCTTCTTGTTTAAGTAGGTGAATGCTGCTATAATCCTGGCCTCCAGTTCATCTTTGATGCTACATGAGGTTTGGTTGGTGTTTGCATCTCACGCATAATAATCTAGGAGATAGCAGTCAGGGGAGATAGGTGGCCAGATTTAAGGGGTGATGTCATCGAAGAAAATGTCAGACAGCCCTGACTGGGTTCTCTTGCTTGTGTAACATGGTGCAGAGTCCTGTTGAGAGACATAGAATCTTAGAGCAGCCACCCTCTTAACCTAAAGCAGCACTACCTCCTCAAGACACTTGATGTAGGCCTCTGTTTTGAGCCTGAGTTCCTGTGGAAAGATGAATTTAAGCATAACGTCACTATCATCAGTGATCACATGGTGTTGACTGGCTATATCATCCAAATGTTTTTGAAACCTCTGCAGTGTACTCAGATTGACACCCAAACACTCTTAAATGTTCATATTGAATCTACCAAGCAGGACAGTAAGCTGTTTGCAGATTTCTGGCAGAGTGAATTAGATCATGGCGCTTTTTTCTCACTGACGCTACCCAACTGTCCCTACTACATAAAAAACAAACAAAAAACACGTATACATGAAATTAAAATAAAATATGGTGACTATTTACCCAGCGCACCCTGAATATATACATTTGAATTTTATTTGTTTTAACATAATTATTGGTTAATGGATACTCGTATTTGTGTGGATAGTCTGCATATCTAAACTTATTTATAAATGGAACTTTGTCTCTGCGTGTGCGTATGTGAGTGTTTGTGTCTGTGTGTGTGTGTGTGTCTGTGTGTCCGTTACCTATAGACTCCGAAACGGCTGAACCAATTTTTTTGAAAATTTACACAGTTGTACTGTAATCGTCTGCGAGTGTTCTTAGCTAGATTTTGTGTCGAGGTATCCCCGATAGTTTAATAATCGGAATTCAGGGTTATTGGGGGAGGAACTTTTGTGGTCTTTAATGGTGAGAAAACTCGAGACGAACTGAAATATATTATAACAATTATTAGTATTAGCATTATTATTATTATTGTTATTATTATATATATATATATCAGGCTCCTCTCAGACAAACAGTATGGCTTCCGCTTCACCAGGTCTACTGCTGATATGCTAACGACCATCACGGAGTACATCTATCAGGCACTCCATAGGAATGGTGAAGCCCGAACCGTTGCCTTGGATATCTCTAAAGCGTTCGACAGAGTTTGGCATGCTGGCCTTCTATGCAAACTGCGGAGCTATGGTATAGCTGGACAATTGTTTGAACTAATCCAGTCATTCCTATCTAACCGCACATTGAAAGTGGTATTAAACGGACATGCCTCCCAGAACTACCATACGAACGCGGGTGTCCCTCAAGGCTCTATCTTAGGTCCTACGCTCTTTCTGATCTACATTAATGATCTCCCTGATACCATAAGATCCCAAGTAGGTGTGTACGCCGATGACACCACAGTTTATTCTCGCCTCGACCAAAAATCTGGTGTGGGCGACAAAACTAACCTTGCAGCCGAGCTTGGAAAGGACCTCCAATCCGTAGTGGACTGGGGTAAGAAATGGCTCATAAATTTTAATGCTTCTAAAACGAAACTACTATCAATTAATCATCATAGACAATCGCACCTACCTCCTATTAGCATGGACCAAGCTTGCCTCCCAGAGAGTAAAACACTACGCCTCCTTGGTCTCACACTCTCAGCGGACCTCAAATGGAATGACTATATCGAATCCATTGCTAAATCCGCTGCTATGAAAGTCGGTTCTCTGTGTAGGGCCCGGAAGTTTTTTCCGTCTGAATCTATCCTGCACATTTATAAATCTACCATCCGCCCGTGCATTGAATACTGCTGCCATATCTGGTCGGGTGCCCCTTCTGTTCTCCTCGGGCTTCTCGATAAGGTTCAGAGGAGGGTCTGTAATATGATAGATACCAACTTGGCAGACCGCCTGCAGTCTCTCTCCCACCGGCGCGACGTGGCTTCCCTGTGTCTCTTCTATAAATACTTTCACGGCTTCTGCTCCGATGAACTTAGATCACTAGTGCCCCCTAAATACGTATTTGAACGAGATACTAGATTAGCAACTAGATCCCACCCTTTTACAGTGAAACCGATAAAATACAACCGCAATTTCTACTCCAACAGTTTCTTTTCTTGCACTTCCCGACTGTGGAATTCTCTTCCACATGACTGCTTCCCCGACGGCTACAATCTCCAGGAGTTTAAATGTAAGGTCAATAGACACCTCCTAACACACTAACTTCCATTCTTTCAAACGCACTAACTTCTATTCTTTCAAACACTCTTCCCACCCACCCAACTATCTATCAACCCCCTTCTGACATTTCCTATATCTAACTACTCTTCCTATTTACCTCCCCCTATGTAGCCCCAAGCGCAATAGTGGCAGTGGAATGCCTTGCTTGGGGTGAAATGATTAATATATATATATATATATATATATATATATATATAAACCGTATATTATAATATATACTGGCCTTAATCGTTTGAGAAATCTTATCTGGAAAATATCTGTCTTCTGGTAGGAATCGAACTTGCATAATCCCAACACCGAGGAGAAGCCGTCTTTACATCGGATGTGTCTTACTACTACACCTAGAAAGATTTCATGGGAGACAAAATTCAATTTAACCTATAAATAGATATTCTTCTGATTCTTTTTAACTTTTTTCGAACGATTAATATCTGCTCAGATTGTATCAAATATAAAGTAAAACAAACTCAACCGAAGACAATATTACGGAATTATACGGAGATTTACGAAACTGGCATTAGCCAAAATATTTGATTTTTATTTGTTTTAACATTATTATTTTTTATCCGCACAAATACGAATATCTAATAATAATAATAATAATAATAATAATAATAATAATATATTACATAAACCTTATTTTAGTAAATACCTGTATTTAATTAAACGTTCCGCTTATTTATTTAATAGTACATTTATTTTCTTTTACCGGTCTGAATATTCGAGAAATCTCATTAGAGGTAAAAAAAAAATATAACCCAGTGATAAATCTGTGATTAAGGCCACCTCGACGTGGTGTAATGGTTAGCAACCTAGTCTCGCTAGAACCTATTACAACTGAGTAATGAGTTTGATTTTCAACGAGTATCTCATATTTTCGGTCTTGTGCCACATCTAAGCGGCGCTTCGAAAATCACGATAAATCTGCTGGGCCATCGACACACTTTGTGGTTGAGAGGTAAAATTCTCTAAGGGATCGCAAGTTCGAATGCTGCCGGAAAGAAAATGTTTTTAGGGTTTATGTGATCATGAAAATTTTCAGCCATTCATTACTACGTTACTTGACTCTTGTGTGTTGGTCTTAGTGGGCAACATTTCTGACTGTTTCTTCTGACACATGAATTTTCTGGGCTCGTCATCGATGGTTTGCTAAATTTTCTAGATAAATTCAGGTGTTCTGATGATAATAGGGCGTTTGGAATGCTTTTTACGCTTTGATATTGGCGATACGTATCTATATTCGTTCTCTAACTTCTTACGAACTTTGCAGACGAAAGTTTCTGCGACTTTTAAAAATCAAGATGTCTTCAAATCGCTATAACTCAAAAGCTACATTTATAGCATGCCTTTTCATTTCTTGAGGGGGCTGAGTGTTTGTCATATTAATTACAGAAAAAATGATATAAAGGTTATTAAAATGCAGCAATAAACAAAAAAATGTCATCAAAAGCCTTGCCCACCCTCTATATCTATATGTAAAATTCTGTGACTTCTCTTAGTTCGTCCGTCACACCCTAAAATAACTATATATTGACCGATCGAAAACAAATTTTAGGGAGAAGTGCAAACAGGTGAGTGTGTACAAAATGCAATTGTTTTTACTTGGGTGCGTAACTTAATACTATCAATTTTCATTAATTTTTTTAAATTAATTTTTTTATTATTTAACACAAAATATTACTACAATTAAAAATTAATGAATAAAATAACAAATGCCTCATTTAATAAGAATTAAATATATTGTTTTTTGTATATCTTTTTTTCAAGTTTTATATATACAAGAATCGAGTTTCCAGTTTCCCTTCCGTTTGTGAGAACTATAAACAAACCACACGCTTCAAAAAGTTGGAATTTACCTCCAGAAAGAAATATTTACACATGGACAATTGTATTTTGCATGCTCAAGAATAAGTAAGACTAAGAATTTACTCTTCGCTGTTAAAAAGGAAAAAAACACAAATTTTCTTAAAAATATTGTTTCTTATGAAGTCTTATAAAATTAAATTAAATTAAAGAAATTATTAAACCGCGAAATAGGGATTTTCTCAAAGTATTTTCCTAACAAATCAGCTTATTCAAATTTTATCGATTGCTTTCTAAAATTGTACAAAACATATAGTTTATAAATCTCGGCAAAAATGTTAGCGATAACTTCAACAATACTAAATACTGTAAGAACTTCAACACGCAACCGTGTTGGCCAAAAATTTATATATATATATATATATATATATAAAATCAGTTTGCATCCACAACAACGAACAGTGGACAAAAAATTCAACCGAAAATTTTGATTTATCTATGGGAGCCTTGGATTCTGCAGAATGTTCGGATTTAGTCGGATTATTCCTATTGTGCAATCTCAAGGTGTATAAAGAAATTGACACTAACAATATAAGACTCTATAGAGATGACAGATTCATGATATTAAATAAATTTACTGGAGTTAAGGTTCATAAGACTAGAAAATTAATTCATAAAGTCTTTAAATCTTTTGGTCGCAACGTAGTAATTAACCCTAATATAAAACAAGTTGACTTCCTAGACATAACATTAGACTTAGTATCTAATACTTTTCGACCTTACATGAAAAATAATGCTAACCCAATCTGCATTAACACAAACTCTAATCACCCACCATCCATTATCAAGCATATTCCATCATCAGTTGAACGCCACATTAACACACTCCTCAAATAAAGAAACATTCGATAAACACAAAGTAATTTACTATAAAATTCTTAAAGACAGCGGATATCAATCCTCCAAAATTAACTTTGTGGAAAAATTCAAGAGCTCAAAAAGAAAAAAAAAGAAACAGAAAAGTCATATGGTATAACCCTCCTTTTAATCAGTTAGTTAACTTTAAATTGGGACATAAATTTCTTAAACTAATAGATAAGCATTTTCCCAAAAATAAACCTCTAAGCAAAATTTTCAATAGGAATACAATAAAACTAAGCTATAGCTGCTCCAACAATCTAGAAAACATAATTTAAGTACATAGCAGTAAAGTATTAAAAGCATACAACAAAAATAACTCCAACACTCATAACAGTCTGCCCCATAATAATAACCTTTGTAACTGTAGAAACCCAAAACCAATGCCCCATTCCTAATAAATGTTTAACGAAGTCCCTGATATGTATGTGTTCAATCTCATCCATGGAGAATCCCAAAGATGAGAAAATTTATATCGGAAACACAATGAACATATTTAAAAAGCGTTTTTATAATCACCTCTCGTCCTTTAATAACAAAGAAAAACAAAACATGACGTCTTTTCCAGATACTTTTGGAAGTCAAAAAACGAAAATAAAACACCTAAAGTTAAATGGAAAATCCACAAACAAGCAATAACATCTAAATTAATAAAGGAACCATGTTTCCTTTGTTTTCAAGAAAAAATTGAAATCATTAAATACATGAATAGGCTTTTAAACCAGAGGCATGAAACCACAGTTAACTGCAAACACATTAAGAAACAAACCTTGCTAAAAAAATACTACAAAAGCCAAAGATAGGACTCCTTAGAGACGATAAACCTTTATAATATTAACAACACTCTTACATCAAATTTCACCTATTCCATTTCACAAACTATTTTATCTATTTTAAAGTTTTCTAGAAAAAAGTGATTTCCTAATTTTAAAATTAAAGTTAAATATACAAAATTAGATTAATTATAAAAACCGAGTTTGAATAAAAAATATTGTAGAGTTGTACAATTAAATAATAAAGATAGGTCTAATAAATGGTAACTACCCACTTCATCACATCTAATCCTATTCTTCCCCACCCTTACACTTCCTTACTTTCCCCTTTTACTAAACCCGAAGAAAAGAATCCAGCCATTAGACCATGAAAAGCTATACCCTATCTTTTAATATTAAATCTGTCTCCAAAATCCGCGTCAAGTTCATTAATCAACTCTATCACCCACCCATTCCCTCTTTTCAAAAATTCTAACAGACAGTTTACAAAACTTATCCTCTTATCCCTAACCCCACCTACATCTCACACACAACTCGCCAAATATAAGAAAAGAGACTTTCCATTCCTTCACACACCACCTGATGAGACATTGTCATTTCAATGTCGAAACAAAATGTATACTTTGTAGTGGATAAAAAATTGTACATGTTCTAAATTATATATATATATATATATATATATATATATATATATATTTAATTCAGATACTTTAATCCAAGTGAAAAAACAGGAAGGTAAATTCCAAAAACCCGATCCTAATTAATATTAAAAATTTTATTTTAATATTAAAAAAGGATACAGGAAGAGAGCTCCATGTAATAAAATATTACAGAGGATTTTTCTGTTGCTGAGGTGATGTGTTATCCCCCGTGGGGATCTTCATATCGAAATGGTCATTCAACATCATTGAATTAATCCTTTTTTAATTTATATATATATATATATATATATATATATATATATATATATATATATATAAATTATTAATATAATTATTTTTATTATTATTATTATTATTGAATATATTATTACTATTATATTTAGTGGATATTAAGTTTTTATCTCAGATTTTTTTTTAATTTCTTAAACAGTGAAATTAATACTAAAGGCAAACGTTGTCAGGTCTAACTAGTAGAGGCAGACTTTCGGTCAAAAGTTGGTTTCTCTGATGGAAAAAAAGGGATGCAGATTCGATTCTTTTCGTAGGTAAAATATTTTTTTTCAGTAACACTTAAAGATCGATTGTTATTAATATATATGATCGGGTTCCTGAGTGTTTAGGTTGTTTGCATTTGGGTTCGGTTTATCAGGAAGGTGATTTATTGACGCTATCAGCCTGGTAAGGCAATCCCAGCGTTTGCATTTTTGGAAATTGCTTGCAAACCACGAGTTGACCAAAATTTCTGAGTAAAATTGGATAGACGGAAGGGTTTGTCGATGGTTGTACTATCACGAACTCACAAGTCATCGTAACGGTATTGACATTGTTTAAACTATTTATTACGCCAGATTATGCGCGTGCTCTCTCTGAAATTGTAACTAAGGTTTGCTCAGCATAACTGGATTACAAAAGTCCTGAAAATTAAAATACGAATAAGCGAAAAAATACTCTACGTGGAAAGGGAAGTGGTAGCCATCATATATGTATGCTTAATTATTTACACGCAATACTGTTTTGTCCTGGGTATGACAATAAACTACACTCAGCAGCAAAGCCTCTGATCCGGGAGATTTTGAGGATCACAGAACCATCAATTAATTGCTGTTGCTCTCAGTTCATCTTGAACCTCGGTGGTAGCACCTGTTAGGGTTTCAGCTATGGGTAAATAGTGAACACCAAAACTGGATTCATAACATGAAAATATAAAAATAGAATAGAAAAAATTAGTAGCAATAACTTTCATAGTAATAAAGTTCACCTCGAGGTTATCGACAAAATCCAAAGCAGGATCTGCAATGTAATGATTCGGCAGCTCGATTTCAGTCACTTTCTCACCGGTGAGATGTGGCTTGCCTCTATCTTTTCTACAAAGTTTTTCTTCTCTGACAAGCTTCTTTCCATGGTTCCTCGACGACATGAATTTACACGTGTTACTAGATTGGTAATTAAGTCCCACTCTTTTACCGTCAAAATAACCAATGTAACCGCCGCTTCTACTATAACAGTTTCGTTTTTCGCAATTCCCACCTGTGGAAGACCCTTTTTTTACTTGCTTCCCTGATCGCTACAATCTCCAAAAGTTTAAATGCGACGTCAATTGCCATCTTCTATCTCTTTGATTATAATATTTCTCTTATGATTTCTTCGATATGCCCTGTACCTTGAACTTCTTCTTTCCACTCACTGTAAATTCCAACGCACTTGTGGCAGAACTGCCTTGCTTGAGATGAAACGATTATAAGAAAGGAATTAACGACGTCTCATGTTTTATAAAATATATATATATATATATATATATATATATATATATATATATATATATTTCTGAGATGAGGTATTGTAATTACCTGAAGTAGACCGGAGTGTACAACGGTTGAAACTTGAATATGGCAATAAAGATGAGAACAACAGTTCGAATAATGTAAATAGTGTAAATAAAAAAAATGCCTATGTTAAAAAACAGGTTGCTTCAAGTCGATTGAATTTCTTCCGAATATTTTTGGTCATAAATATTCAATTCAGATCAACGCTGACATATTGCACTTAAACGAATGTCACTATTTTATGCAGGAGTGCATTTCTTTTGTCCGTAAATGTATCAAACGTTTAAAAAAAATTTTTACGTCCAAAAACATGAGTTTGCTTATTTTCAAAACGTCCCAACAAAACAGGTTTAACTATCACATATCAATGCGTCAGATCTGCTTTTCGAAAGACTTCATTAACATAAGTTTTTTTTCGATCTTGAAAGGGTAATTTTATCTGTCACGACGAGCTCCCATCAGTGGATTTTGGCTTTATCAGCCGATAAATTTATTTAAGAACACCCAGTTTTAAATATTTCAAATTTCGTTATTATCAGGACTATTTTTTTTAAATGATTTGAAGCATAATGTATAAAAGCATTTATATCGTTCAGAGGTTTTATTTCAAGCGTTAATTCTCATTCATTATGTGCCGTGTCACTTCGGGGCATAGGCGATCATAGCTTTCCACATTTTATTTGTCATTAGCGTGGAGCATCTAGTGGAAATCGAAACCGTTTGCCTAAAAGTTGACTCACAACAAAGAGGGACACAGGTTCGTTTGTAGTAACATTCAAGCGAGATGAACTTACAAATAATCGCACGACAGTAAGGTGATGAAATTGTTCCATTTATAAAATATTAATGCTGTTGATTCTTCTTCTTCCAAGTCTCATGTCTCTTTAAGACTTTGGCGATCATGGCTCTCCACAATTTCTTGTACTTTGTTCTTTTAATAATTTTTCCCTTTTTGTTATCTCTCCTAAACTTTGCCCTGCTATCCATTTGTACAAGCTCTCTGGGTAGATTATGCGCTGTTTTCCTTTGTTCCACTTGCTTTCAAACTCTTCTGTGAGTATCATATTTTCCAAGCCCTGTTTCCTTATCCTGTGCCCTAAAATTTTCACCTGTCTTTTCCGGATTTTACGTCTAAGTTTCTTTTTCGTTTCTATTTTCTCTAAAATTCTGACGTTGCTCACATATTCGGTCCAAGGTATCATCAGCATCCTTCTGTAAAACCAAATTTCTTTTGCTTCGAGTCTCGTAATCTTTAAAGAGATTTTTCAGCATTCACTACTATATAGGAGTACAGATATCACCTGTCTTCTCCGGATTTTAAGTCTAAGTTTCTTTTTCGTTTCTATTTTCTCCAAAATTCTGACGTTGCTCACATATTCGGTCCAAGGTATCATCAGCATCCTTCTGTAAAACCAAATTTCTTTTGCTTCGAGTCTCGTAATCTTTAAAGAGATTATTCAACATTCACTATAGGAGTACAGATATCACGTAACTGTTCAGTACTCGATTCTTTGTTTTTAACAATTTTTTTTCTGTGTTTGAATACTCTGCTTAGATTTTGGAACGCATCTTTGCGAATCTCAATGCGTCTTTGGATTTCAGTGTCACACTTTCCGTTCCATGTTAAACACTTACCGGATATTTGCTTTTTTTTTTATACATGTTTCATCATTGGTCTCGCCAAATCTGTACTATCAGTAGCAGCTAACCAACTGTCTGTGGTCTGACGAGCCGAAATGAATGTCATTTCTGTTTGGTATATTCTAATCAATTGGTTCCTTAATTGCTTACAAGAGGTACCCAGCGGTCATACATTCACTATTGTCCAAACAACAAAATGGTCTAAAGGCAGTAAATCGATTATGTCACGTCACGAAACCCATCAGGGTCATTTGGGGGCAACATATGTACTACAACCATAGCAGTAGTCGTCTCTAGGGCAATATGGCCTAAGAAAGCGCAATCGTCTTCTGCTTTCGAATTCTGTTTTCTTTCTCCTAGACTGGCTTCCACTTTGTGGCAAGTGAGTCTTAAATTTAAAAATATTGAAAATCTTGCAATATTTTTACTTCTGCTTATAAGCACTTATTGACAAAATAAGATGATTACATTTGCCTTAATAAAATATACTTTACTTTATTCATCTACAGTGATTATATATATATATATGTGTGTGTGTGTGTGTGTGTGTGTGTGTGTGCGTGTGTGTGTGTGTAAGTGTGTGTGTGTGTAAGTGTGTGTGTGTAAGTGTGTGTGTGGATATGAATACGTATGTGGATATGAATATGTGTGTGTATATGTGTGTGTGTATGCATACTTATATTTATATATATTACTTGTATATTTCTCATTTTAGAACTATTATAAAATTATCTCAATTTTATTTCACTTCTATTAGTAGATTTTAAACCCCTATAATAGTCTAACCATATTATTAGTATTTTAAACCAATTTTTCTTTCCGATTTCTTTTGTTAAATTTTTAACTGAGATATATAATATATTGTCTCTATTCTTTCCTCCTGTTTCCTTATATATATAACTTTACCTTCTTTTCACCATATGAAGCTCTGTCATTTTTTTCCATTAATTTTTGTACCATATTTGAATAATTTTTTGTTTTTGATCGTTGCTGATGAAGCAAGAATTTTCAAGCTGAAATAGCTATTCAACGGAGTGTAGATTTCGGAATTTATTGATATAACATATATATATATATATATATATATATATATATATATATATATATATTAAACAACAAATTTCGAATTACCTTACATGGGGAATATACTATTTCAACAGACAAAAAGACGTATAGTCTATTTCAACAGAAATATATAACATATTAAAAAAAGCATATTAACCTCAAGATTTGGAAAAATTTGGAGTCTTCGACATATGAAGAATTGGAGAGGATTGAAAAGTAAAAGAATGGAATTATAGAAGGTAATTGAGTTAAACCTATATTAGAAGTTTGTTTTTATACCGTAATTTCTAAACCTCTACAAACCTTCCATATATATATATATATATATATATATATATATATATATATATATATATACGAGATACCTCCATTACTTTGCTGAACAAACAGCATAGTATCAAGAAAAAAGACCTAAATTTAATAAAACGAACTTTTTCCATCCAAGTGTTAATGTTATTATTAAGAGGAAACATAAAGTATATTTAATTAATTTTAATTCTTTTTAAACACGTTTGAAATTTTGGTAAAAAATATTGTTTTGATTTTCCTCAGCTGGAACAAAATCGTTACGAAATTTTACAATGGTTAATGTAGTATTATATAGGTAGATCTATTCATGCCATTTAGAAATAGAGACACATATGGGCAAAAATTAAATCACAACGTTTTGTACACTGGTAAGGAAAATAGACCAACAAAATATATACATTAATGATCTCCCTGATTCCATAAGAGCCCAAATAGGTTTCTATGCCGATGACACCACAGTTTACTCTCGCCTCCTACAAAAATCTGGTGTAGGCGTCAAAGCTAACCTAGCAGCTGAGATTGAAAAAGACCTCCAATCCATATTGGACTGGGGTAAGAAATGGATAGTAAATTTTAATGCTTGTAAAACGAAGCTACTCTCAATTAACCATCATCGACAATCTCACCTATCTCCCATTAGCATAGAACAGGCTTGCCTCCCAGAGAGTAAAACACTGCGCCTCCTTGGTCTCACACTTTCAGCGGACCTCAAATGGAATGACTATATCGAATCCATTGCTAAATCCGCTGCTATGAAAGTCGGTTCTCTGTGTAGGGCCCGGAAGTTTTTTCCGTCTGAATCTATCCTGCACATTTATAAATCTACCATCCGCCCGTGCATTGAATACTGCTGCCATATCTGGTCGGGTGCCCCTGCTGTTCTCCTCGGGCTTCTCGATAAGGTTCAGAGGAGGGTCTGTAATATGATAGATACCGACTTGGCAGACCGCCTGCAGTCTCTCTCCCACCGGCGCGACGTGGCTTCCCTGTGTCTCTTCTATAAATACTTTCACGGCTTCTGCTCCGATGAACTTAGATCACTAGTGCCCCCTAAATACGTATTTGAACGAGATACTAGATTAGCAACTAGATCCCACCCTTTTACAGTGAAACCGATAAAATGCAGCCGTAACTTCTACTCCAACAGTTTCTTTCCTCGCACTTCCCGACTGTGGAATTCTCTTCCAAACGATTGCTTCCCCGACGGCTACAATCTCAAGGAGTTTAAATGTAAGGTCAATAGACACCTCCTAACACACTAACCTGCCCCCATTCTATCAAACACTCTTCCCATCTGCCCAACCCTCATCCTCGCTATCCTTACTCATCTGTCACCTTCCTCCTGACATTCCCTATGTCTAACCACTCCTTCTCTTTACCTTCCCCTATGTATCCCCATGCGCAATAGTGGCAGTGGAATGCCTTGCTTGGGGTGAGATGATTAAAAAAAAAAAAAAAAGCAAATAGATACGTACGTATAGACGAATTCAGCACAATTTAGAACGTTGCCTTTAAACATAATTTTAAGAAAGAAAAAAATATTACCTATTTATTTTTATTTTGAACACAGTTCTCTGAGTTCTCATTCCCAGTCGAGATCTAGTTTGTCACAACGCACATCCGGCTCCTTATACAGATCCAGAATATACCTGGTTCACCTGACATGCTCTGTTCTTACAAGAGTCAGATTAATGTAGTATCTCAGTCATATCTGTGTTGGAACTGTTCAGTCCTCTCTTTTTAGCCTCGACAGAATTTCAAAGCTTTTATATGGCCTTGCGCGTCATAAATTATTTTCCCACCCTACAAACACTTTACCACAGACGAAATGTTGCAAGCCTCTCACTACACTATCGCTATTTCAATGGAAGTTGGACTTATGATCTACATTTACTTATTCCACCAGTTTAGACCTTTACGTCAAAGACACGCTATGCCATCTAAACAGATGCGAACTACCTTCATTGTTTTCATATTCAATTAGTAAGAAAGAAGTTTTTTTTGGACAGCTTCTTCCCAAAAGACGCTTCTTTGGAGAACTACCTCCCAAGAGGCTGCTTTGTCTATGTTGTAGAGTAGCTGACATCCCTGCAGCACTCTCAGTGACGGAATAGCCCACGGTCTAAAATGGTCTATTTAAGTAAAGAATGAGAGCATAATATTCGAGAGACATTCGAGTAATATTTGGACTGATTTCTTTGGTGACTATTTCAATTTAAACCCCTCCTCTCTGTGTTGTAGGTTCTGTCTTGTCTGTTATTTTAACTGTTGTACTGTTCTGTGTATATCCATTTAGCACCGGATATTGTGCTGAATAATACCACAGCACACTTTCTCTGTGTATCGTATCCATCTCAGCGATACAACAGTCCACAAACAATTTTAACAGCTCCATTTATAGATTATTATATTCATACGTCTATAAAACCAATTGCATTCAATTGGTTTTATAGACATTTTGTACAGCTCTCTATCTTGAATGGTACTTGGGCCTTTTACTCGGCGAATAATAATTTAAAACATAAACAAGAAAAGTTTTCTGAAGCCATTTTTATGACTCGTTCTGTAATTCAATTGAATATATTTTCATGTATTTTAAACATATAAACAATCTCGATTCGAAACTTGTAGATTTTTCTTTAGCAAAGTTACAAGAACGAAACTGGTAATAATAATAATAATAATAATCATAATAATAATAATAATAATAATATGATATGGCTTGTCCAGCGGATTGTAACATAGCAATCAAGGAATTTGAAAAACTGTCAAAATATAAAGACCTGGAAATTGAAATAGAAAAAATGTGGAAATTGAAAACAAGAGTTGTGCCAGTGATAGTAGGTGCACTTGGAATGATAAAAAATGGAACAAAACAACACATTGAAAGAATCCCTGGAAACCCCAGCTTAAGAGATATACAAAAAATTGTCTTATTAAGTACAGCCCACACACTAAGGAAAACTTTATCTATGTAATGCTGGGGATGATAGGGAAGATAGAAAAACATGAAATGGAGTCATAACAACACGCCACTACCTGCCTTAGGTCTCCCCGCAGACTTGGTTGGTAGTGAGACCAAAGCAGAAATCGAAATATGATGAAAAATGACATAATAATAATAATAATAATAATGCGACTATATCTTATTTGCTTTAGATTTAATTTCCAATGTTTCGTTCATAACATTTGCTGCCTTGGAATGACCAAGAATTAACAAAACTTTGGTTCGAAGTATATCTCTTAGGAATAAATTCTGTCATTTTATAATCCATCTATAAATACAGTTCTTTTCGAAAATATATTTGTCTTAAGGTTTGTTTTTATTTGTTCGAAGGCCCGACAAAAAATTGATTCATTAAGTAGATTTTTTGCCGAGAGCTGCAGGAGATTTTATCACATAGGCTGAAAAGTTGAAAGATATCATGTGCTGGCTGTCAACAATAAAGGCTGAAACGTATCAAATATTTTCTATCAATAAATTTATGATACGTTATCAGTCAGCAATACAGGCTGAAAGGTATTATGCGTTGTCTACCTGGAACAGGAAAATAAGATGATAATGAAGTGGATCAGTACTAGATAGATACCATTTCCGATGTTCACTGTGTAACATAAATATTGTTTTGTGCTACCGATATCTTTCTATTTCCCCAGGAGAAATAACAAAATTTAAAAAAAAGCGAGATTTTAATTTAGCGAAAAAATAGCATGTAGGCCTGTTGGATACTTAAACAGGCAAGGAAAATTATTTTTAAAGCGATGTAGTCAAGAAAAGTATTTTTAACGCAATGGGACCAAGAAAAAATATTTTTAACGTGACGTGGTCAAGGAAACTATTTTTAGTGCGATATGATCAATAAACTTATTTTTAATGCGGTGTGGTGAAAAAAAAAAGTATTTTTAACGCGGTGTGGTTAAAAATATTTTTAACGCGATGTGGGGGTCAAGAAAAGTATTTTTAACGCGATGGGGTTAAGAAAAATATTTTTAATACGATGGGGTGAAAAAAGTCACAATGTTGCCAAAAAATGTATTTTTAATGCAATGGGGTCAAGAAAAGTATTTTTAACGCGATGGGGTCAAGAAAAGTATTTTTAATGCGATGGGGTCAAGAAAAGTATTTTTAACGCGATGGGGTCAAGAAAAGTATTTTTAATGCGATGGGGTCAAGAAAAGTATTTTTAACGCGATGGGGTCAAGAAAAGTATTTTTAATGCGATATGCTCAAGAAAATTATTCTTAACGTGGTGTGGTCAAGAAAATTATTTGAACGCGATATGTTGATGCAAAAGATTACCATTTGTCTGTTGAATCAAAGCACATTCTCTATTAAGACGTTACTTGCTGTGCCTTTTTAAAAGTCACTATTTCTACGACACTGACACATTTCTAATTGTATATCGAGCAATTAACCCTCTAGGGCCATTCGTATCATATTTGATACAGTATTTCCCTATAAGGAAACATTTGGTATTTCCCTATAAGGAAACATTTGGTATTCATTGACTGAGCAGTCAGTACTGCTTTCATTTGAAATTTATAAAATATTTCTCTTAAAAAATTTTTCAGGAAAATATTTCTTTCAAGGCTTGTTTTCATACTGTATCAAATATGATACGAATGGCCCTAGAGGGTTAATTAAAAATGAACAGATTTTTTTTGTTTTGTTTTTTGTTATTTTTTTAGCTATCTTCGAAGTTTTAGAGGCAATGTCAGTGTTTATTATTAAATGTCGTGACGGTCAAAGGCTTACGGCCACGTCATGTTGAAACGCCGGTTTCCGTACGATCACCGAAATTGTGGAGCCTAGTTAGCGCCTAGATGGGTAATCTTTTGGGAATACCAGGTATTGTAAGCTTGAATATGCAGATTGTGTAATGGATAATGGCTCGGATTTGTTAATCGTTAAGCCGAGTTTCAATTCCCGTTGGTTCTTTGTTACACGCAAATACACTTAGGAAAGGCTTTATTCCACTTCTTCTCAACAGCTCTGGGTTAATTAGTAACACTTGTATCGCGATATTGTTATTATCTCAAAAAAAAAAAAATCTTTAAAAAATTCTTGCAATCTAAAAATATTTTCTGGATTTAAATATCCTGTAAAGAGTTGAAAAGTCCTAGAAAACGAATCAATCAACCAGACAAAAATCATGACGGTTCTATAAACTTATCTGTTCACTAATATATTATATTATATTATCTGACAACTGAGAACTATAACAATCTCAGCTAAATATACTACTTATATTAGAAAATTAGATTATTATCTTGATATTTCTATTTTTTTCGAGGGGTTAGCATCAAGAATATATTGATTTGGTTAATATTTTATTATGTAATATAGTGGTAGATTTATTTCTACTGCTTTCAGGTTTTCTTTTATATCTTTTATTATTCGTGAGTACCACAATCTTAAAAATGTATTGGTAGACGACACAGAAAGAAAACAGTAAGAACTCCTACACAGGTTAGTAAAGAAAAGCAAGAAGAAAGGAATAATCATCAAATCTGCTTTCCCAATTGAATAAATGGTAGTTTTTGTGCATATACAAACGTGTGTGAACATAACTACCAGAGGCGTTGATATGTGACTTTTATGTTGTAGTTTTAATGAAAGATATTAATACGTCTCTTCTTACTCCAGCTATGGGTTGAATAGCAGGACATATTGTGATCTCTAGCCTTGGTTGGCAGCTAGCCTACAGCAGAAAGAAATGGCAACCTACTACAGAAAAAGTCAGTCATGTCTTGAAAGAGACATGACCGCCCAAGCGTATCGCGTATGACAATAAAATGAGTGAATGAGAAAAGGAAGCTTGGAAATTTGACCCTCACGGAACATATTTAAGGCAATAGAGACAGTGGGAAACAGCAAATAACCTACTCAGCAAGATTATGTAAATAGATGACAGAACAGACACATGATGAGGAAAGAAGGCTTGGAGAATTTACCCTCACGGGGAAGATGGAAACAACAAGTAATCTACCTAACAAGCTTGTGTATATGTATGGCAGAAGATGGAGTAGAAAAGATATTAAGTGGTAAAAAAATGCTTAAGGCTATAAATGATAGGGATTTCTGGAGCAAAATGATCGCCCATAACGTGCAGGGATACGACACATGAAAGACAAAGAAATTACCTTTCCCACAAATTTGTGGCATAGGTATTTTATTTTATTTTTTATTTTTTTTATTTTATTTTTTGTCTTTAGTGATATAGTGACGTTCGGGTAAGACAGAAAAATGAATCTGAAAAAACAAAAGAAAGAATATGAACCCGTGCATACTCTCACGTTCTTCAAGACAAACACACGCACTAATCCCTCCCTACACACATACACACACGCATAAAAACAAACGTGTTTGCTTATAAAATGCTTGCAGTGACCCAGACAGTGCGTGGGTGAAATAAAATAATAGTGTTTAATCTTGTAACTGTTCCTGATCCTTGCTTTTGAAGCCACCCATTGTTTGATAATGCTGTTTACTGGAAAATGGTCGCATGTGAGCGTGAACACGTTCTCGCTTTAGGTGTACACACACACACACACACACACACACACACACACACACACACACACACACACACACACACACACACACACACACACACACAAACACACACACGCACACACACAAACACACACACGCACACACAGACACACATACACGTACACAGAGAGAGAGAGAGAGAGAGAGAGAGAGTGGGGCGCGCATGCTCATACGGAAAGAGAGAGATACATACACTGCTGTATTTACAGCTCCTTTTTATGTATCCCTTCAAAAATACGCACATTAACATAAATACGTGCATATAGACATGCTTGGCATGAAACACTTGTTCGCCCGTCCACACACTTTTTCTATTCGTCTTTTCTCTTCAGGACATGGCTCTCTAAGATTTCCTACCCTATAAAATAATATAAATAATGTAAATAATTGCAATACCTCATCTCAGAAATGTAGACAAGTAAATTACAGATTTAAATTTCACTAAAGTGTTTGGAATTTTAGTTATGTTATTGCGATATGAATAATTAACAATGTTCTTTCTAAATTACTTCATTAATTAACAGTAAATATGTTTATAATCACATTTTACTTTTTCTATACATCAAGTAGGTAATGGGAAGAGTTTTACAGAGGATGAAAAATGCGACAGCGAGATTCGAACACGCACTCAACAAGCGAAGAGTTATTCCAAAAGATAAAATCAGGTGCTGAGAAATGGAAACATTTAGTTTAAAACAAATAAAAATGTGTTGGATTGTCATATAATATCCATCATTTTATCTAGCAGTGAATGTTGGACATTTTCCCACATGAGAAAAAAAGACAATAGACAGCAAAAATGTAGTTCTAGAGAAGTATGTTGAAATTTCCATGGATGGGGCGAGTAAACAACAAAGAACTCTCACATATGATATAAGAAAAGGTAGCTGTTCTTCTTTGAACACATAATGAGGAAGAGGTGCTTGAAAAGTTTAAACCTCATGGGGCATATTGAGGGCAAAATGAATAGGAGGAAGCAATAGGAGAAAAATGCTAAGAGCTACACGATATAAAACGCTGTGGAGAGCCATGATGAATTATGACCTAAAAGAAAGCGGGACATAAAAGAAGTGTTCCTTCTTGGAAACGCAGAGAACTTTTTTTAGCAACCACTCGAATATATATACTGTCCACTATATATACTGTCCAGGAGTAGAAGTTTATCTCTTGCTCCCTGGTTAAGATTGGGTTCCTTCTAAACTTTTCACATTCTTTTTCACTCCCAGTATCCCCTTGCATCTTAGTAGCATCATTCTGAAGGTACCGAGTTGGTAGTATCTTGGTTGCTGCTTCCAACTGTTAATTAGGAGCCCGAACTCTTGCGTAGCGTCTTGAAAGGCTGCTCTGATCACCAGTTGAAACGTATGATGTCGCGCATGGATAGGTGTCCCTGCAAGTGCCTGCCGTGGGCAACCCTGAGGCCACATTATGCTGCAGTTTGCGCCAGTTTCGTTCCGACACATACTGCATTTAACAACAAACTGGTACAACTACTTTAAACCTTTTCTTTAAAAAATATCTCTAATTATGACATCACACAGAATAAGAATTAAAACTAAACCAGCCAAACAAAAATCAACTAAATTCGTTAACATCTCTTTCTCTAACATCCGTGGTATCCGTAACAACTTTTCCAGTGTTGAATTCTTCCTCCACGTAAACTCACCTGGCATCTTAGCTCCATGTGAAACTAACCTTGACCATTCTATCGCTTCTTCTGATTTCTTTATCCCTGGTTACATTACCCTTTTTAGGAAGGACTCCCATGTTCATATGCATAAGCTTGGCGTTTTTGTCAGCGAACATCTCCCTCCAGCTAGGGTGATTTTTCTTGAATCTCCAGACCATTTCTACATGTGTCTCCGTTTCTCCCTATTAAGCTCGGTTAGCTTTTTTTTTTCTACCGATCCCCTTCAGCTCCTGATTATTCCGTACTTGACAGCATCTGGAACAACATAGATAAGACTAATTCCTCTCGCCCGTTCGCTCATATATTTGTGTTTG
The DNA here is from genome assembly GCA_037127315.1 of Ascarosepion bandense. Lineage (NCBI taxonomy): Eukaryota > Metazoa > Mollusca > Cephalopoda > Sepiida > Sepiidae > Ascarosepion > Ascarosepion bandense. Next base: position 1,387,198 of record JBBBDQ010001725.1, read on the forward strand.
GATACTTTAATGCCCATCACGTCTGGTGGCTGGAAAACACTGTAAAAGATCTTGCTGGTCTCCACGCTATTAACTTTTCAATCGCTCAATCCATTACGCAAGTGGTGGATTTTTTCTAATGAACCTGATTCACTGTTCTATGTCTGTTTCCCTTCTATCCCTGACTCTTGCCATGTCATGCAGCTTTGCCCTCTTGGCAACTCTGATGATGCTATGGTTTCTGTTAATATCTCCTCCTCCTCCTCCTCCTCCTCCTCCTCCTCCTCCTCCAGAAAACTCCGACTAGCAAACTACTGAAAAGCAGACTGACAGCCGTTCACCGTTTTTCTCTGTGACGTCCCTTGGAACAAAGCTTTTCGTCTTCCCGTTGAAATCTGTGCATCCAAGGTCTCTTCATGGATTAAAGCTGGCATTAATGCTTTCATCCCAGCCAGGAATTGACAACTTAAACCCCATTCGTCCCCTGGTTCTTCCCGGGTTGCTCGGCCGCTATTGCCTACAGGAATCACTTCTTCCAGTTTTATCGGAGTCAAGCGTCTAACAGGCGCCTTTTTGCCTCTGTTCGTAATGAGTGCAAGAGAATCGTAGATAATGCTATGTTGTTGTTTGCTGACAGAATGAAACAGCTTTTAGTATCCCGCAAATCTACTGGCGGCTATGCAAAAATCTATTAAGCAACCCCCTTTAATCAATAAATTTGAGGTCCTCATATCTTCAGCGGACAGTCCGAGTGCTTTGCTTGCAAATTCACTATCAATTCATTATTTGATTTGTCTGAGGTATCCGCACCTGACTTCCCACCTAGAACAGAGGCTAAACTGAGTGACGGTCACATTACCCCCTCGCTGATCTCTAACATGATTTCAAAGCTTGACCCTCAAAAGGCGAACGGAGGTGACGGAATCCCAATCATCACCGTGAAGAAATGTACTCCTGAACTCTCCTCTGTACTCTCTAAACTCTACAACTACTGCCTCTCTGCTACTTGCTTTCCTGCCTGCTGGAAGTCCTTCTCTGTGGTTTTTGAAGAGAACTCTGGATAACTCTCATACCCCTCTAATTATCGCTCTATCAGCCTCCTACCTCGGTCTGGCAAAGTATTCGAGGCTTTTCCCAGTGCTGATGTGGTTCAACATCTCACAGCTCACAACCTCTTCTCCGCTTCACTGGGTCTACTGTTGATATGCTAACAATCATCACAGAGTATAAAAACGGCAAAACTGGAGCTGTTGCCCGAGATATCTCGAAAGCATTTGACAGAGTCTGGCATGCTGACCTGCGTAAGCTACAGGGCTATGGTATAACTGGGCGCTCGTTTGATCTAATCCAGTCATTCCTTTCAAACCACGTAATGAAGGTAGGATTGAATGTGCACGTTTCCAGACCCTCAAGGTTTTATTCTAGGTCCTACGCCTTTTCTGATTTTCATCAATGATCTCCCTGATCAGGTCACAAATAGGCATCTACGCTGACAACACCGCCGTTTACTCTCGCCTCGATTAAAAATTTGCTGAGGTTGACAAAGCAAACATCGCAGCCGAGATTGAAAAGGACCTCCAATCTATAGTTGATTGGGGTAAGAAATGGCTTGTGAATTTTAATGCTTCCAAAACGAAGCTACTCTCCTTTAATTGTCTAAACTATCGCTCCTACTCCCATCAGCATGGATCAGGCTAGTCTCCGTGAAAACAATACTCTACTTCTCCTCGGCCTACCTCTCTCAGCTGACCTCAAGTGGAATGATTACATTGAATTCATAGTTAAATCTACTGCTAGGAAAGTCGGTTCACTGTGTCGGGCCAGGAAGTTTTTCTCGTCTGAGTCCATCTTTCGCATATACAAATTTACCAGCCGCCCGTGCACTGAATAATACTGTCACATCTGGTCGGGTGACCCTGCTACACATCTCGAGTTTCTTTACAAAATCCAATGAAGAATCTGCAATCGATCCCAACCTGGTAGCACAACTCCAGTCATTTTCTCACCGACGTAATGTGGCTTTCCTCTGTCTCTTCGAAAAATATTTTCAGGGTTTCAGCTCCGACGAGCTTAGCTCGCTAGTGCCCCCTGCATACATTTACTCGAGCTACTAGACTATCAATTAGGTCCCACCCTTTTACAGTGAAACTAATCAAATGTAACTGCAACCTCTACTCTACAGTTTCTTTTCTCGCACTTCCCGTCTTTAAAATTCCCTTCTGCATACTTGCTTCCCAGATATCTATAATCTCCAAGAATTTAAATGCAATGTCAATTGCCATCTCTTATCTCCTTGACTCGCATCCTTTGCCTGACAATCCTTGTATCATGTTCTTCGTTTCTAATCAACTCTCACGCAGCTATATTCGCACCAATGTTCCCATCTTTCTCTTGCCTATTATCTGTAACCTGTTCCGCTTTCTCATCACTCTCCTTTTATGTAATCCCCTGCGCATCAGTGGCAGTACTGCCTTGCTTGGGGTGAAAGGATTATATATATATATATTTAATCATATCACCCCGAGCAAGGCGGTAACGCCACTGAAGCGCAGGGGGCTACATAGGAGTGAAAAGATTAGAAAAGAGAAAGCCGGAGACCATATCCTAAACAAGGAACAAGGGATGAGCCACTTCACCTGTTCAATAGACGTGGGTGGAGTGTAAACCGGGCGATAGTTTAATTTCTTTTATATATCCACTACAAATAGTACATTTGTTTCGACATTGGAAATACAATTGTAGTTCCAATGTCGAAACAAGTGTACTATTTGTAGCGGATATATAAAAAAAATTATGTACATGTTTTAAATATAATTTACAATGAATATTCACAGCTCTATATATTATATATCGAGCACTGTTTTAAATTAATGTTTTGGACGTTGTAACAAAGTTTTTTTCTTCGTTCTGTATTCACTCGGATATATATATATACTAGCAATATAGCACGGCGTTACTCGGGTGTAATGAACTTTTAAAACTAATCCATGGTCCTGGAGTTCAGACTCTTTGAACGTTGGCACGAAAGACTAAAAAGCAATAGTTGTTTCCAGTTAAAGCGAAACCGTAGACTGAAAGAAAAATGAATGGATGTAAGTCAAATTTTAATTAAGTCCTCTGAGTAAATGGTATCATGGCTGAGACTAAGAACTACAATTATATCTACTTAGAGCCAAACCCGAAGCAAAAACTAAAATAAAAGGGCTGAAAAAAATACAGACATACAGACAGATAAACAGACACACACACAAACATCTTGCCTTTTATATATATATATATATATATATATATATATATATATATATATATATTATCGATTTTATGCACTATTGTAATAACTGCAACCTTGAAACTTCTGAATATCGTTTCTTATGTCTTTGTCTATGAGTGTATCAAATTTGATTAAAAACAGACCACTCCTTCTATAACCAGATTTTTTCGATTATCGATTTTCGATATTTATCGGGGGTACCCTGACACAAAACCTAGCTAAGAACACTCGCAGACGCTTATAGTACAACTGTGTAAATTTTCAAGAAAATCGGTTAAGTCGTTTCGGAGTCTATAGGTAACGGACATATTATCCTACGTCGGTATCACGACTAGGATTTTCATGTGTTACGCAGTCATCAGGTGCATTTTACGAATTGACTGCTCAAGAGATTTAAATTTAAGTTCACTCGATGTTCATGCAAGTTAAATCTTATAATGTTTGGGCATTATTTTTTAATTTATGAAGGGTAACATTTAAAAAGACAAAAGTTGCATGAAAATTTAAAAAATAATAATGTTAAATAAAAAATATATTATCAAACTACAGGGAGATGAATTCATAGAGGCCTGATTTATGATTATTAATAGTAATACTTGCATAGAAAAGAAAGAAAGAAAGAAAGAAAAGAGGAAAGTAAGGAAGTAAAAAAGAAAGAGAGAAACGTATAGAAGAATCTATATCAATCAGGATCTAAGTATTTAAATTGGTATTTTTTCTATGGCTGCACCTGGTCAATAATTCCTTTTTTTGTTAAATAGACTAGGGTTATTTATGCGATTTAAGATGCCAAGTTTCTCTAAAAGACAGAAGTTACATCTAACACATCACTCAATAAATCCCGGGCCTAACTAATAAAACAAGAAATTTTAGGCAAAATGCGACTTTGTTCATCAACATAGTCTTCTTCTCGGGTGATACACTGATTTGAACGCTTCTCTAACAATTCGATGCTTTTTTTTTTTTTTTGTAGAACGATTTGTCTGTGGCTTCTAAATAGGCCTCAATTTCTGATATAACTTATTCATTGGAGCCAAATCTCTTTCCCTGGAGCATTCTTTTGAGATCTGCAAACAGCCAGTAGCCAGTTCTGGAGAATAGTGTGGATGCGGAAGCAAGTAATGTAGTTTTATCATCGTTGCAATCGACTTGTAACACGGCGGGTTGTCTTGGTGAAAGATCACTTTTTTGTTCTTCTTCATTTGTAACTGGATTTTCTTCGTTGCAACACACTAATAATGCTATATAATATTCGCTATTGATAGTTCTTCATTTCTCAAGGTTATCAATGAGCAAAATACCTTGCGCATCCCAAAATACGAAGTTCAAAACCTTGCTTGCTGATGTTTGAGTCTTTGGTCGCTTTCGACGGCTTTTGTCCACTCAACTGACTGCCAATTTGCTTTTTCATTAACAAATGTTCATGCAAAACGGTGAATACACTGTCTTTTGGAATGTTCAACTCATCTACTATCTCATGCAACTTCAATTTACGATCGGCCAAAACGAGTTGGTGGATGGTTTTGGTGCTTTCCAGGACAATTGCCTATTTTTGGCGATCTAAGCGTTCAGCATCATTTGTGTCTGTACGAGCACGTTTAAAGTCAATATACCGCCTCTTAACCGTTGTTTTTGTTGGAGCGGAGTCCGAATAACACTTATCAAACCATTGCTTGAACAGTATTTTTTCCATCAGAATGCAATGCTTTATCAACACACGAAATTCAGATTTTTCCATTGTTTTCAAAATTTTGCAACAGTAGCTTCACTTAAATAACTGTAATTTGTAAATTATTAATCTGATTGAGCCAAGTTTTTATCACGTGCCATTTGAAGGTTAGTACCTCGTAAGAAGCCTATGGATCATGTGCATTATCAGCATTATATCACTACACAAAACGTTTAATATTTCAGAACGTTATTGTTCTTCCTCAGGTGATATTTTAAAAACAAATGGTGAAAATTATTTATTTTAGAAAATATAAAATCATTTTTTTTAGAAAGTTAAGGAGGGGTGGTTGGAGGAAGTTAATAAATATGATTATGAGTGAGTCTGTATGATTATGGGTGAGTCTGTATGATTCACTGTTGCCACAACAATGACGCTTAATTATTAGGTTGCGTCATCACTAACTTCTGTTTTGGGGAATCAGTTATGATAACAAATATATTTCCCTAAGTACTAATTATACGTTATAACTAAAAATAGACATGATGTACCCTAACAAACTATAATGTTCAACGCAAAAGTCAGCGAACTGAAAAGGCAAAATCTTCCCAAAAGCTGAGCTCTAGTAAAGAAAGGTAAGGTTATGCGTATAGTGGGATAGTCGGGATATTATTCATTGAGAATTCTTAAAATGCAGTGAATACTAAATGCACATTTATACATCCAGCAGCTTGAACGTGTCCATAAGAGTGTGATAAAAACGCGCCTCGCGTTTGTCAATAGGAAAAATGTCATTCTCTTCCATGACAACGCAAGATTACATGCAACAAAAATAACACATGAAACAATTTGGAACTCGCTTGATTTGTTTTAACCAACCCGACAGATTCACCTAGCCTTGCATTATGACCTTTTTACCCCACCGGCCATATTCACCTATGACCTTTTTCGCTCCCGACAAAACGCTTTGATGGGGAGAAGTTTCTCTCATGAAGACCAGATTCACGTGTTCGTCGAAAATGTTTTTCATATCTAGATCTGCAGAATTTAGTTTAACATTTATCGAAGAGCTGCCTGATAATTGCCAACAAGTCATTGCAAATAACGTTGTATATACAATCGAATAAAAAGCGATGTTACTTTACTTTTTGAAGAATAAAGTTGATAAATGACAATGGAAATTATTCAAGACTGATGATAATATTTGCAAACAATTTGAAGCAAAGAAAGTTTAAGTAAACTTCAATCACACTCATCTGTACGTAAAAGTACACATACGTGTGGCCAAAGACAGATCTGCTTTCTTTATAGGCATGGGAAACTATCACCCAAAGAATAATAAGAGGAGACAACATTACAAAAGAAAAAGAAAAGAAAAGACAACAAAAGAAAAGAGAGGCAGATAAAAGAATGTGTAAAACCCGCAAGTAGTTCTTTTTTCCCATAGAATCTCTTCATCGAAAAAGACGCCCCTGTTGACACGTTTACATTGTAAGCGACATTGTAAGGTTTCCTATCAGCACAAGTAACGAATGAATACTTAATCAGATACAGTTCAGTACGTGTTTACGACTTTAGAATCTTTCAAAGACGATCGACCGGACTATATTATCTTCTGAATGACGAACGGGGCGACTGCGTCCCTCGTGTCTCATTCATGGATTCATCTCCCACGAATGAAAGAAACACCGCGACAGTTTAAATATTTCATTCATCATTTCGAAAAATACTAGCGTAGTGTTTCATATTGTCATTTTTTACCGCCAATTTTACAGTAAGCACAACTTAAGTTCATTTGCAAATACCACGAAAACTCCCCTTTCCCCGTCTCACGCCATCTTTATGTGTGCGTTTATGTGTGTGGTTTCGAAGATAATGTCTACGCCACACACAAACTCTCAGGTAGGAATGGCTTTCTCTCCATTATTGAAAGCTGAATACTCCGACAAAGCACATCACTTTGAAGTCGATTTTTCTATCAAAACGTCTTAAATTGCGTTCAACTAATCACGTAGTCTTTGTATTGTTCTGGGGGAGGTTTGCATTAAATCAAAATAAAACTAGACATTTACACATTTCAAATAATTTGTGTAAATGTGCGTTTGTATGTAGGGGCGATGGTAGAAGATTTATCTATTAGTATAAGTAATTCTGTTGATAATATACGACTTTTCGTTAGGAAGCTGTAAGGTAACTCTGAGATATCATTTACGCTGTTTCCGGTAAAATGTCTCACAAAAGCCACCGACTCAGTTCAGTCAGACAGTTAAGTGCCATACGTGATACACGCTCAGGCGATCATGTCTCGAAAGAGACATGACTGACTGGGCAGGAGATTTTCCTGCAATATATTGTTATCACTTTCTATGGTAGACTGGTTGCAAACCAAGGCTGAAGAACCCAATCTGCTCTGCTATTTAACCCATAGCTAGAGGGAGAAGCGACGGTTTAATATCTTTCCTAAGGTTATTTGTGCGTAAGTAAATGCAAGGAATTCAACTGGAATTCGAACTCTGCTCTCTGATTTCTTGTTCCAAGCTGATATCCACTGCACCACAACGCACATAGTGTAGGACGAAGGGTGAAATATTTCCACCGAACGCCCATAGCCCAGGGGTAGAGTCGCCGACTGATGCCATTTCGATCGGGTTTCAATCCTGGGTAAAAAAGCAATCGGAGTCTAACCGTACTGATGAGCTGTGATACGGCGAAACAGATCTGTCTGCGGATGACAAACTATATATATATATATATATATTTAAGCCGACACAAATAAATATTTATACTAGTGAAATGTACAAAACACACATGTTTTTGTTTATTTTTTTATGTGTCGGCCGAGCAGATACTTCTGTATCTATGAATCCAGGTAAAAGTCACAAGAAAAAGTCACAAGATAGTCATGGGAAAAATGAAACACGATGACATTAGTACACATCGGACAACACTTGGACAGAATCTCAAGCTCATAAATAGATTGAAACTTCAAGGAATATTTAATTCAAATAATAATGTCAAAATTCTAACTTTCTTCACATGATGTCGGGTCTTATGAAATTCAGGGACTTCATAATTCTGAAATAAATCGAATATCTGACTATATGTAGCACTATTAGAAAACGTTATTTAAAGGTTGAATCGATTTACAACAGAGCGAATCCATAAAGTACCGACAGAAATCAGTCAGTCAGTTAAGTGTCATACGATCCGAAAGACAGGGTAGAAAATCTTCCTGCCGTAGGTATCCATTACTTTCTGCGGTAGACTGGTTGCCAACCAAGGCTATAGAACAAATCTGTTCTGTTATTTATCCCATAGCTGAAGGGAAGGGACGGGTTATTAAATTTCCCAAGGGTATTTGTGCGTAAGTGTATGCAACGAATTCAAATGGAATTCGAACTCGGCTCTCCGATTTCTCGCTCCAATCTCGATTTCTCGATATCTACTGCACCACAACTTGCTACCATAAATCACTTGTGCCTTTTGTACGTAATTTCATAGCCAAAATAGTGACTTATTTTTTGTATTTTTTCCTGTGATTGTATTACCGACCACAGCGTCTACTGCCATTCAGTATACTCCTGTCGCACTCTATATAACTGACATAGTCATTTCGATTATCACACATTGCTCTAATATATATGCTATATTATGCTAAAACTAGTTGATATATCTATATACGTCAACTGTAATAAAAATAATAAATATCTGTACGTTTACAAATTTTGTAGCAGGTAGATATAGAAGAAAACTACATGATTTTCTACACAAAGTAGTAAAGGATAGCAAGAAGAAAAAGCTAACTATCAATTGTAAGAAGACAGACTCTATGGTTGTAAGAAGGAGGAAAGGACCAAGTTGTGAATTACGAATTGTAGATATCAAAATAAAAAAAAGAGACAAATGAAATTTCTTGGGTACATAATGAGGAAGGATAGATTAGAAAATTTGATACCCACAGGACATATCAAAGCAAAACGAACAAGGGGAGGCACTAAAAAATCCATGACAAAAACCCAGTGGACAAAATCCCAGTCGACTACCCGTCTCATAAATTAAAGTATTATATATAAAAAGAAACAAATTAAATATAAAAATTTTAAGGATCTTTTAATTCAAATTTGAATGTCAAATTGAGACATTAATAATAATATCGGATATATACAAACTAATAAAAACTTTATTTAATCTGTTAATTCGGTATAATCTATTTTCACCCACGATCTACGTTATTTGTTAACGTTTTGTCGCAAAACTTATAAAAGCTCTATATTATGGGGCTTTATAAAGTCAAGTCTTATGGGATACTAGGACTTCCTTACTATGAAATATATCGAATATGTGAGTGTAGCATTGTTAGAAACCGGTTTTAGAAGTTGGATCGACTTCCAATGATTTCTATGTCAAACAGAGTGGACCAATAAAATTGTGACATAATTCTTCTACATACATTTGTATATTTGATGTTACTATTATTGTCTTAATTATATATTGTCTAATATTTTCATTCTATTACTCCGGACCTGGTGATTACCCTTTCTCTCCATACATGATCAGCCATGTCCGATTTCACTGCCCCACCTCTCACTACAGTTTATCAATGTTTCATCAGACTTACTTTTAGGTGGGGGGAGGTTTGTTTCCTTTTTATATTCCTCAACCTCAATTCTCACCTAAGAAAGACATCATTAGATGCCTACAATACAAAAATCATAAGTGGTGATTCAGGCACATACTAAAAAGAAATATCCAGTATCAAGCGGAATAACAACTACCCTGCAAACATAACATCGACGCCTGAAGATGGAAACAGAAGGGTCAAGAAAGAAAACTAGAAAGCTGCCAGGATCTGTCTACCTTACGTCAAGAGCTTACCGGAAAAGATTCAAGAGATCAGAACAGAAGTTTCACTCTACGTAGATAATATCTGCCAAGTAAAACACGGAGCTAACATGACTAAGAACTGCGTATACTTAATTCCTTGCAGTTATGGCAAAGATTATACAGAACGAGAACAGAGAACGAGAACAGTGGACCTCAGTAGATTAAATAAAGTATTAAGTTAGAAATTCCCTGTAGGATACCAAAATCGATATACACCTAATAAAGTCCAGAGGGCACAACGGCCGAAATCTTGTGGTAACTACAACAAAAACGAGGACAATAATCCGAATGTAAATAGTGTAAATGAAAAATAAAACACTACATTTTTCTAGATATCATATCGTATCATAACGACGATGACCTAAAACTAAGTGTCTATCATAAATATTTATAATATATAAAGATGATGTTTTATTATATCCCTTCAAAAATAGTCAATCAGTTAAGTGCCATAAGTGATATACGCTTGAGCGATCATGTCTCGAAAGAGACATAAATGACTGGGCAGAAGATTTTCCCGCAGTAGGTTGCCATTACTTTCTGCGGTAAATTGGTTGCAAACCAATGCTATAGAATCCAATCTGTCCTGCTGTTTAACCCATAGCTCGAGGGAGAAACGACGGATTAATACATTTCCTATGAATATTTCTGCGTAAGTGAACGCCACGAATTCAACTGGAATTCGAACCAAGTTCGAATTCCAGTTTTACCTGATCTAATAAATAAACAGTACCTGATCTAATAAATAAACAGTACCTGATCTAATTAATAAACAGTACCTTATCTAATAAATAAACAGTACCTGATCTAATTAATAAACAGTACCTGATCTAATAAATAAACAGTGCCTGATCTAATAAATAAACAGTACCTGATCTAATAAATAAACAGTACCTGATCTAATTAATAAACAGTACCTTATCTAATAAATAAACTAAAGAATATCAAATGTATGATAGAATTTATGAAATAGAATAAAACAATGCCTTACCTTTCCTTGATATATTGTTAAACTGCATTGATACTAACCCAAAACTAACTTTCTATCATAAATATACTAATAAAAATGAGATCATATATTTCTATTCACACCATAACAACAAAATAAAATTATTGGATTCTATTTACGAGCACCTACAAATGATAGTCTCTGATGTCTGAGGCGTCTCAGAAAATGAATGATATTGATAACATTAGCCGTTTCCATATATGAAAATATTCAGCATTTATTAGCCGAAGAGCCAGTGCTATAGTTGTTTGAAATTTATAAAATCATTCTCTTTAAACAATTAGAATTAATGCAAATAAAAGATCTGTCACTTAATTGATTGATGTTACCTTCAGTATTTGATTCTAGAGTTTCATAGACATGTTTTGTGGGGGGAAAAAAAACTCTGTCCATTCGTCAGGCGATATCAGCAATTGATTCCTTATACTTCTCGATTTTTCTTTTTATATATTCACTTTTCATTGGTGCAAGTTTTTTTTTCATTCGTGCGTGGTTGTGTGTGGACGTTCGCGTGCGTGCGCCCATCGGCGCTTGTGCGTACGTATAAAATGTTATATTTCTTTGTTCTTTTCGTCGTTTATTTTTCACATTACACTCACTCCTTATTGGTTTTTGTTTTTTTGGTTTTTTTACCTTTCCTCTCTTTGTTCCTTTTTCTTACAGCTGCAGCTATTTTGACTTCCTGTTTTCCAGACATATACTATCGTTGAAAATAATTATCCATGCACATAAGTTTCTCAAGCGCCCTGATTTCCAGTATTGAAAATACGTTTAAACGTTTCCAGTAACCTAATAATTTCTTATTAAATTCTAAGATAGAAGTTCATCTAATATATGAAAACAGAAAAATGATAAATATAATCTTTATAAAACTAGACGCATGATACTATCGACTAACTCAGTCACGACTACAATTAAAATTAATTTATCTAAACGTAATATAAAATGTGTTACTATTACTTCTGAAGGAGTAAGAGATGTAATTAATAGAAGACAATAATAACATAAAACCTAAATTGGGTATTTACTCTTTAAACCTTCCTAAAATGCTTAGGTGAAACGTTCGGAAATTCAAATGAAAGAATATATGAACACAAAAAGTCTCTTAGTCGTACGTGATAATAATCTGACCACGATTTCGACTTAAAGAATGTCGTTTTCCTTAAAGAGAAAAGTAATTTTCTAAGATGAAAATTCATAGAAAGTACACCAATGTCTGAATTTTCTAGTATAAATTGCTGCTCACCGAGTTTGCCAAAACAGCAGCTGAAATAGGTTGCTGAACATTATTCCTAGTCAATGTGACCATGAGTAATTCAATCAATTAAGTATAGATATCTTCAAAATCTCGCTAAGAAAAAATGAGTATGCCATGATTAAAATAGACCCAAACTTGATTAAAACAAAATTTTATCGTCAAAATATTTATGTTATTATTAAGAGGAAAGACCAAAGTATATATATGTATATTTTATTTTATTACAATTTTAATCCTTTTTAGCACATTCGAAATTTTGGTTAAAAATCTTGTTTTTCTTGCGTCAGCGACTGGGCCAAAGATTAGTATTGGAAATTTAGAGGTTTTTGTTTTCGGTAAAAAGACATTGTTTGGAAATAATTGTAGGAGTTAATTACATTTTCAGGACTTATTCGCAAATGAATGAAATTATTTTTAATACTATTTTTAAAAGATATTTTAAAAATCGGTAAAAATATTTTCTTTTTCTTTTGTTTTTATTGCTTTGATAAATATGAAATGTGATGAGGAAGGAGGGCTTGGAGAATTTTGATACTCACAAGTCAGATAGAGGGAAAGAGAGACGGGGAAAACAGGGGATAACATATTTGAAGGGCCTGATCAGGTGGTTGGCAAAGCGGGGTTTGTGTGGGGTAACAGGAGAAAGCGTGCTAAAAGCTACCAGGAATAAAGAGACATGGAAAGCCATGAGCGCCTACGTCCTGAAGAGACATGGCACATGAAAGAAGAAAGAAGAAGTAATTCAAGATGAGAGTATTATCTTCTGAGAGTATTTACTGAAGTTATATTATCTTCTGAGAGTATTTACTGAAGTTATAGAACAGTAGGTTACCCGTTCATCTGCTAGAACCCGAAACAGCGTGTTATAAAAATAAAGACTTGACCTTTGTCAAAGGCATGAATAATATTTGAAAACAAAACAAAGAAAATGTTTAATGGACTCTTTCTCTATGCTATTTTTTAACAAGAAAGATCTTTTTTTTTTATCGATACGTTACTGCATGAGTGATTATACACAGTCACATACTTTAGATTATATGAAATGTACTAAAAAGTTACAAGAGCCGATCAAGTTTTAGACAATGAGTCGCGCCAAGAGAATTTTTTAACAACTTCTAGTTTAATACATTTCAAAGATAATTTCTGTTCAACAGAAATGGTAATTTTCTAAGGATAAGCTTAGTTGTGGCACAAGGCCGAAAGCATAGGAAAACCAGTGAGAATCGAACCCACTACTCAATTGTAATGATCCTAGCTAGGTAAACTCGCTAACCATTACACCAGCTCGAGGAGCACTAATTCCATAGTGAATGGAAAGTATTTAATATCTGTGTGCGACCGGATTGAACAAACCTTAATTGCAGTTTCTTCCATCCAAAAAATGATGCAATGTGCTTACAAATGTCATACAAATGTCCACCTTACCTAATGCCACGAGGTTATTCATTTGAAAGTGAGGAGAGGAAAGGAGAACAAAACAAAGAAAGAAAGAAATGAATTATGGAAAGCGAAAATTATCTTTCTCGAAACACCAAACACTATATGTCACTTCCCAACACCCGAAGAACATTTCTTGGGGTGGAGTAATAGTTAACGAGATAATGTCGCAGATAAATACATCTGAATAGTGAATTCCACCCGACTGGATGCTCCTTATCAGTGACAGTGAACCTTCTTCATAACCAATAAATATAGAATGTCGCCCGAGCTGTTCCAGAACAGGAACCGTAATATTAACCTTTCCTTATGTGGAAACATTTGGCATTCATTAACCGAACAACTTGTGCAATTGTCGGGTGAAATATATAAAATCTTTCTAATAAAAAATATTTGGCTCTTTACGTGTAATTTTCTTGCACTTTCAACTATGAATGGAGGTTTCCTTCCTAAATTTTTGTTCGGAATAGTCGACTCGAAACGACAAATCGGTGGAACCAAGTTCGAATTCCAGTTGAATTCATTGCATTCACTTACGCACAAATAACTTTAGGAAAGGTATTAATCCGTCTCTTCTTTTCAGTTACGGGTTAAATAACAGGACAGATTGGGCTCTATAGCTTTGGCTGGCAACCAGTCTACCACAGAATGCAATGGCAACCTAATGCGGGATAATCTTCTGCCCAGTCAGTCAGTCATGTCTCTTTCGAGACATGATCGCCCAAAGCATGTATCACGGATGGCACTTAACTGACTGAGTGTAAAAAGTCAACATTTTGATTTTTATCATCATTTTCTCTTCGAGTTTCAAATTAGTTTTAGCTCTTGTTGAAAGTCATCAAGCGATATGATCAATATTAGTTGATACAGTTCTTTGTGATTATGTAGCGTCATTCTACGAGATTCGAAGAAGTATGGTACTTACTAGAACCTAGATCGTCAATCGCTCGAAGCCATTTTTTAATCACTGACACGCAAAAGCAGTTGTATACAGCGGACAGAACGTGTTTGGCGTCACACATGACGTCCATATGAAAGTCTCAATATGATGAGGAGTGCCAAAGGAACTTAATTTCTGACAGCACCAGCAGTTACGCGTGCAAAGTTCCATGTCAACCGAGACTTTGTATCTAACCTGCCATCGTGTGAGGCAAGGGTAAATTAGCTTTGAAGAACACTTCCTTCGAAATGACGCCCCCTTTACTTAATCGCTGCAAAAACGAAGTAAAACGCGATTAGGTAATAATTCACCGTCTATTTCGGAAAATTCAGACGAAGTGAATAGAATCAGAATAAAAATGTCAAAAGAAATATGTGCGGTAAATCCAAGCGTGAATACTCTTACACAACAATTTAATTGAATACCATTTATTGTATCTTTTTATCAACACCGAGTGATAAAATAACTTCAGTCAGGTGGGAAAATATAAACGAATAAATCATTCACTCCCCGCCAAACACGAAAGTATCAAAGGAAATCTAACGGTCTATTGATCTCCACCTTTCATGTTTTTTGATCTGTCATTCTATTCGATATTCACTTCTGTTGCCAATTCCATGGCAACTTCAGTGACGTTTAACACCAAACTCGTGTCTTTACAAACCTATACTAAAATGTACCCTTCATTTCCAGGTCAATACTTTTCTACACAAAAAAATACTTTCTTTTTCTTGGCTATTACGACTAGCACTAATATCAATGATACTCGTTATGTAATCAAGTCCTTTTATTACATCTCGATTAATTCTTTTATGGATTTCATTGAACCGATTGCTTTTTGGTGTCAACAGGATTATAGATAGCCATTCTCCACTAATGATAATGGTAATATTAGCCGTTTCCCTATAAGGAAATAGTTGGCATTCATTGAAAGGGCAGCTAGGATTGCTTTTTACTGTTACACGTAAAATAACATTCGTCTCCGAAAATAGCTAAAAGTATAGCCGAAAGTTCTAGGATAAACATTTGAACAATTTTTATATAATTTCGTCCTCAAAAGAAAAAAACCATAAAATCACATGAAAAATTACATATAAACTTAACCATCACACCTTGTCTGACATTTTTAATGAAACCTTCATAAAAGAGAGATTGCTGCCCATATATGTATATATATACATATATATATATGTGTGTGTGTGTGTGTGTGTGTGTGTGTGTGTGTGTGTGTGTGTGTGTATTATAAATTATACTTTAGAACATGTCTAAACTACAATCTACTACAATAGTGTACATTTTGCTTCGATATTGAAGGAACAATCATTGCTGTATTTCTATAATGAGCACGATTTTAAATTAATGTTTTGATCGTTGTAAATATTTTCTTCGTTCCCTATGCATTTGTCTCTCTCTCTCTCTCTCTCTCTCTCTATATATATATATATATATATATATATATATATATATATACAAGATTATAATACAGATATATATATATATATATATATATATATATATATATATATATACAACGTTTTTTTATTATAATGCAGAGGATATATATATATATATATATATATATATATACACACAAATATTATCAAATAAGTCTTTTCGTCGTAAACTTAATGTTGAAGGCTAAATAAGTCCTCTGAGTAAATGGTATCATGGCTGAGACTAAGAACTACAATTATACCTACTTAGAGTTAAACCCGAAACAAAAACTGAAATAAAAGGGCTGAAAAAATATAGACACGCAGGCAGATAAACAGACACACACACAAACATCTTGCCTTTTATATATATATATATATATATATATATATATATATATATATATATGTATGTATGTATGTATATATTATCGATTTTCTGCACTATTGTAAGAACTGCAACCTTGAAACTTCTGAATATCGTTTCTTATGTCTTTGTCTATGAGTGTATCAAATTTGATTAAAATCGGACCACTCCTTCTATAACCCGATTTTTTCGATTATTGATTTTCGATATTTATCGAGGGGACCTCGACACAAAACCTCGTTAAGAACACTCGCAGACCCTTATCGTACAATTGTGTAAATTTTCAAGAAAATCGGTTCAGCCATTTCGGAGTCTATAGGTAACGGACACACATACACACACAAACTTCCATTTATAAATAAGTTTAGATTTTTTGTACTAATCCATACATGAAGACATCTTGTGTGTTTAGTATTTACTAATTCCATATCCTAGTCAGATTATCCATAGTTGATGAAATCTATTGCGTTTTTGTTTTATATACATAGTATCTGGATCACCATGTATAATCATCTTTATACAGTTGGCTGAGAGTTGTTTCAGAGATCCATCTCACTGTGTAATAAAGTTTTGATTTAAATTTGTTCTCTTTGCCAACAACGGCTAGAGAGCACAGACTCTACCTGCTGTAGAAAAGAGACTAATTCATATTTTAACAATGCTTTTTGTCAGAAAAGGGATGCAACGAATCCAGCTAGAATTCGAACTCGGCTCGTCGAGTTCTTTCGAAACCGCTAACCGTTGTTCTACCTGCACGTCTGAAGTCTCATAGACTTACAAATAAAAGAAAATATCTAAGAGTAGTCTTCTTCGACTCTATGACCCACACTTTCCTTTCCTTCACCCTCTCGTTTGAACATGCGCTATGGTCACTTGCCTACTTTATTTAAAACTGAAAAGACTTGAACTGGATCACCACGATGTGTTTTGAAGTTTCAATAATCTCGGTTTTAGGTGCCTGGTAAGCTTGCTTGATAATTTTTTTTTCCTTTTGTTGCTAGTTTAATTTTGGAAATGTATTTATTTATTTATTTTTTGTACTACACATTTTTTCTGTTTTCTTGCATATAGCGGTGGTTACATTTAAAACAAATTGATTCCTTTCATTTAAAAATTAAACCAGCACTTGCGGTAGCAAAGGCTTATTTTATTTATTTTCTCTTTTCTTTAAACTTGTAAGGGAAGTTACTGGAAAAAACTTATATTGGCTTTGAAGGCTTCTCTCGACTTATACTAAGTTCATCATCATCATTTATCCATCACACCCAATGGTGCATAGGGCAGCAACTTTTTGTTACTGTAACAAACTGTTTTTTACGACCCAACCCCCTAAACCTGGAGGACCATTCTTGATCCTTACGTTTACAGCACCTGGTATTCCCAAATGGTCACCCATTTAAGTACTGACCAGGCTCAATGTTGCTTAACTTCGGTAATCGGACCGGAACCGGTGCATTCAACACGATATAGCCGTAGACTATGCTAAGTTAAAACTTGGTAATTATTTTTTAAATTGAAGTAGATAGACCCTACTATCGCCCGGTTCACACTTTTCCCTCTTCTTTTGAACAGGAGTAGAGGCGCATACCTTGTTTATTGTTTAGGAAGTAGTTCCCAGTTTTTTTCTGTCCTCCGGTCTTAGTAGTTGTGCTGTCTCAAGCTTTTTGAAATTTTGTGGATGGTTGCAACGTCTCTTCATTCTGAAGGTACCAGGTTGGCAGTTTCCTGATTGCTGCTTCTGACTGGTAATTAGAATCCTGAACTCTTGCGTAGCGTCTTGAGAGGCTACTCTGATTAATAGTTGAATAATATCGAGGTTTCTTGTAGCGCCATGTCCAGCATGGATGGGTGTTCCTGCATGAACCTCCGGTGAGCAACACTGAGGCTACATTATGCTGCAGTTTCCCTCCTACACATGCTGCATAAAGCGATTGACTGATTCTACTCTAGGCCTCTCTCTTAATAAAACTCACTAACCATGACTACACACTATCAAAATAGACAAACTAAATCAGCTAATCAAAAAACACCCAAACCCGTTAACATCTCCTTCGCAAACATACGAGGTATACGTACTAACTTTTGCAGTGTTGAATCCTTCCTTCAAGCAAACTCACCTGACATCTTGGCCCTCTGTGAAACTAACCTTGATTCTTCTATCCCCTTTTCTGAGTTCTACCTACCTTGTTACCTTCCCATTTTCAGGAAGCACTCCAATGTCCATATGCATGGGCTTGGTGTTTATGTCAGTGAACGTCTTCCTCTAACTAGGGTGATATCTCTTGAATCCTTAGATAATTCTTACATGTGTTTCCGTCTCTCCCTACTAAGCTATCTTTTCTTTCTAAATTTCCTGACTGTTCTGTACTTGACAGCATCTCAGATAATATTGATAAGGCCATTTCTTTTCATCCGTTCGCCCATATATTTGTATTTGGAGACTTTAACACCCACCATGCCAAGTGGCTGAAAAACTCTGTTACAGATCTTGCTGGTATCTACACCATGAATTTTTCAATCACTCAGTTCCTTACGTAAGTGGTGGATTTCTCCACGCGTTTCTCTAATAACCCTAATGAACCTGACTCACTGCTAGATCTCTATTTCACTTCCATCTCCGACTTTTGCAATGTCAAGCAGCTCTGCTCTATTGGAAAGTCTGACCATGCGGTGGTTTCCGTTAACATCTCATTCCACTCCCACTTCCTCCAAGAACCTCAAACCAGCATAATATTTTATTGCTACCAAAGAGCAGGATGGGACTCGTTCCGCGATTTGCTGTGTGACGTCCCTTGGAACAAACTTTTTAGTCTTTCCGTTGAAGACTGTGCGTCCGAGGTCTCCTCTTGGGTTAAGGCTAGCATCGATGCTTTCATCCCAACTAAGAAGTTGCGACTTAAATGCCATTCATCTCCCTGCCCCCCCTCCCACTCTGCTTGTTCGGCCCTATCGCCCACCGGAATCCCTTTCTCCGGCTTTATAGGAGCCACGCGTCGGACCATAACATGCCCCTTTTTGCCTCTGCTCGTAATGAGTGCAAGAAGATACTTAATGAAGCTAATGTGCTGTTTGCTGCTAGAATAAAGCAGCTCATAGCATCCCGTAAGTTCGTCTCCAAAGACTACTGGCGGCTCTGTAAAAGGGTACTAGATAACGGTAAGCCCTCAACCCCACATCTAATTAATGAATTTGAGGTTCTCACCTCTTCTGTCAACAAGGCTGAGTGCTTTGAACGCAGATTCTTCACCAATTCGATACTGGATTCGTATGAAGTATCTGTACTCGACTTCCCACCTAGAAATGAGGCCCAACTCAATGACTTCCACGTTACCGCCTTGCTGGTCTCTAACATAATTTCAAAGCTTGACCACTATAAAGCGAGCGTAACCAACGAAATCCCAATCATTGTCCTGAAGAAATGTGCTCCTGAACTCTCCTCTGTCCTCTCCAAACTCTATAACTACTGCTTCTCTGGTTTTTGCTTTCCTACCTGCTGGAAGTCCTCCTCTGTGGTTAATATATTTAAGAAGACTGGAGAACCATCAGACTACTCTAATTGTTGCCCTATCAGCCTCCTACAATTTTTGGCAAAGTGTTCGAAGCCATTATCAATGCCGAAGCGGTTCAACATCTCACAGCCCACAGTCACTTCTTTGACAAACAGTATGGTTTCCACTTCACCAGGTCTACTGCTGATATGCTAACAACCATTACTGAGTATATATACAAGGCTCTCGACAAGAACGGCGAAGTTCGAAATGTTGTCCTGGATATCTCGAAAGCGTTTGGCAGAGTCTGGCATGCTGGCCTTCTATGCAAGGCTATGGTATAACTGGACTATTGTTTGACATAATCCAGTCATTCGTTTCAAATCGTATAATGAAGGTAGTATTGAACGGACATACCTCCCGATACTATCTTACGAACGCGGGTGTCCCTCAAGGCTCTATTCTAGATCCTACGCTTTTTCTGATCTTCATTAACGATCTCCCCAATGTTATCAGATCCCAAGTAGACATATACGCTTACGACACTACAATTTACTCTCACCTCGATCAAAAATCTGTCGAAATTGACAAAGGACCTCCAATCTGTGATGGATTGGGGTAAGAAATAGCTCGTGAATTTTAATGCTCCCAAAACAAAGCTGCCATCTGTTAACCATCACAGACAATCTCTCCTACCCCCTATTAGCATGGATCAGGCTAGTCTTTCTGATAGCAAAACACTGCGGTTTCTCGGTCTAACTCTCTCAGCAGACATCAAGTGAAATGGCTATATCGAATCCATAACTAAATCCGCTGCTAAGAATGTCCGTTCATTGTGTAGGGCCAGGAATTTTTCCCGTCTGAATCCATGCTGCTCATATATAAATCTACCATCCGCCCGTGTATTGAATACTGCTGCCACATCTGGTCGGGTGCCCCTGCTATTCATCTCGGGGTTCTTGAGAAAATCCAACGGAGAATCTGCAATGTGACTTGGCAGCTCAGATGCAGTCACTTACCGGCGTAATGTGGCTTTCCTGTGTCTCTTCTACAAATATTTCACGGCTTCTGCTCCGATGAACTTAGTTCACTAATGCTCCCTATGCATGAATTTACTCGAGCTACTAGACTAACAACTAGGTCCCACCCTTTTACAGTGAAACCAATAAAATGTAACCGCAACTTCTACTCGATCAGCGATTTTTTCTCACACTTCCCGCCTGTGGAATTCCCTTCCGTATACTTGCTTCCCGACAGCTACAATCTTGAAGAATTTAAATGTAATGTCAATAGTTAACTCTCTTAACTCTCTGACTCGCATCCTTGCCCTCATGCTCTTTTCTCCGTCCACTCCACTGTCACCACACCAGTATTGTCATCCTTCTCTTATCCACTTTATGACACCCCCTATAACGTGTCCCTCTTTCTCATCACTTTTTTTCTGCACACCGGTGGCAGAAACTGCCTTGCATAGGGTTAAATGATTAAAAGAAAAACGAAAAAGAGGCACTCACACAGGAGAGAAGGGAAGAGGTTGAGAGGTGACCAAAATGAGGATCCCTATTTGATCATTTAGAAAAGGTACCGTACTGATTGGTCATTTAGAAAAGGTACCGTACTGATTGGTCATTTAGAAAAGGTACCGTACTGATTGGTCATTTAGAAAAGCTAGCGTACTGATTGGTCATTTAGAAAAGGTACCGTACTGATTGGTCATTTAGAAAAGGTACCGTACTGATTGGTCATTTAGAAAAGCTAGCGTACTCACAGTGCGTCACATTCACACCCGCTGGATGCAATGCTCAATTTAAGCAAGAGTCGGTGGGTTTTCAGACAGCTGAGTTGAGTTTATTTAGAGATTGGAGTTACACCAGTCTGCATGCCTTAGAAAAACATTCGACTTTAGCCTCGTGCTAGACCAACCAACTTAGATAAAATGCTACGTTCTATAGAAGCAGTGGGTTAGAATCATAATTGTCTGCATGCAAGTGTGGTAAACCCAAACCAAATACTTGACCGAACAGAACGTATATATATATATATATATATATATATATATATATATATATATAAACACCGTATTTTTGATTTCGCAAAGATTTTTTTGTTTTATTGTGGTCCCCAGCTTTGTCTGGATCGTTGAAACAGCGGGTTTTGGCGACTTTCCATCCAAACCACTTGTGATCAATCAAATACAACGTGGGACAGAGTTTGGAACGGAGTGATCGACTATCGATCGGATAGAATTTTGATCCGACAATAAAAGTACCGAATAATTCAACGATAAAATCTGAATAAAGATTATGTAGGACAATTTCGCTAGAAACAAGGAAGAGGCTACTGGATTGCTACGTGCCGGTCCGTCCTCTCAATATGGCAGTGAATGCTGGACAATACCATTAAAGATGAAGGAAAAACTGGAAGCAACTGAAATCTGGTTCTACAGAAGGATGCTGCGAATATCATGGATCGAGCATGTGAACAATGATGAGGTCTTGGAAATGATTGAAACAAAAAGAAAATTAATACTGAGCATCAGGAAGAGACAGCTGAAGTTCCTGGGACACACAATGACAAAGGAGGGCTTGGAGAATCTGATACTAACAGGGAAAAAGAAACAGGGGAAAGCAACGGATAATATATTTAAAGGACCTAATCAGGTGGATGACAGAATGAGGATTGCATGGTGTAACAGAAGGCGTGCTCAGAGCCACCAGGGACAGGGAAACGTGGAAAGCCATGATCGTCTACGTCCTGAAGGGACAGGGCACATAGAAGAAGAAGTAAAACCCCAAATAATGATCCGATAGTAAAAACTCAGAATAATGATGAATGAATAAATAATTAAACCGGATAAAATACCAGATGACACTTCTTTCATTTTACTGAGTGAAGAATATTGTTAAATGCCAATTATGCAAGTAGATTCGTTTGGCCAAAAAATCAGAATTATTCATCTTGACTTATTAATTCAGCTGGAACACCAACCAATGGCACTTGCTGGCTATAAGTAATTATGCAAAGAAAATTATTAAACGTTAAATAATTTGATTTATTCTGTTACGATAAAATGCAACCGCAACTTCTACTCCAACAGTTTCTTTCCTCGCACTTCCCGACTGTGGAATTCCCTTCCACACGATTGCTTCCCCGACGGCTACAATCTCCAGGAGTTTAAATGGAACGTCAATAGACATCTCCTAACACACTAACCTGCTCCCATTCTATCAAACACTCTTCCCATCTGCCCAACCCTCATCCTCGGTATCCTTACTCATCTGTCACCTTCCTCCTGACATTCCCTATGTCTAACCACTCCTTCTCTTTCCCTTCCCCTATGTAGCCCCATGCGCAATAGTGGCAGTGGAATGCCTTGCTTGGGGTGAGATGATTAAAAAAAAATTTCTCGTGGGGCATTATAGTGAATTAATATCATTAGGACATAGTCAACTCGTAAGGGTAGTTATTTATTAAGCCCGCCGAGGTCTACGGCTATATCGTGTTGAATACACCGATCACCGAAGTTAAGCAACATCGAGCCTGGTCAATACTTAAATGGGTGACCATTTGGGAATACCAGGTGCTGTAAATGTAAGGACCAAGAATGGTCTACCGGTCCTCCAGGTTTGGGGGTTGGGTGCATGGCTAACAACCCTGTCACGTAAAAAGCAGATTCTTACAGAAACAGCAACAAAAAGTTGCTGCCCTATGCCCCATCTGGGTGTGATGGATAAATGATGATGATGAAGCCCGCCAAGATTGTAGTGAAGATCGAAAGCATTACTTAATTGCTAATAGTAAAAGAAATAAGAAGTCTAATCACAAAGTCTTACTCGACAATGAGCAGCTGAGGTCATTAACGCTTAAGCGATTAGTAACATCAAATGAATTTTCATTGGCGATCAGAAGTTAATATGAATTCATGCTTCAATTCAGATTAGCATATATCCTCAATTAATGCTTCATCAATTGATGACTCATGAGAGATCAGCGGATGTAATCACTTCATGCTTCAATTGAGATCAACGGATATCATCAATTGATGTTTCATTGGGGATCAGCGGATATCATCATTTGTTGCTTCATTTAAGAACAGTGGACTTCATAAATTGATGTTTAATTTGAGGTTAGAGGTAATCAATAATTAATGCTTCATTTGAGATCAGAGTATATATTCAATTGATGTATAATTAGAGAGCAGAGAATATCAACTGATACTTCTTCGGCGATCAGCTAGTTATTATCAGTTCATGTTTCATTTAACCCTCTAGGGCCATCCGTATCGTATGAAAACAAGCCTTGAAAGAAATATTTTCCTGAAAAATTTTTTAAGAGAAATATTTCATAAATTTATAATGAAAGCAGTACTGACTGCTCAGTCAATGAATACCAAATGTTTCCTTATAGGGAAATACCAAATGTTTCCTTATAGGGAAATACTGTATCAAATATGATACGAAAGGCCGTAGAGGGTTAAGATCAGCGGATATCTTCAGTTGATGTAAAATTTGAAATCAGCAGATAACGTCTATTGAACAGGTGAAGAGGCTCATCCCTTGTTTCCTGTTTAGGATGCGGTTTCCGGTTTTCTCTTTTTTTTCAATTGGAGTAGATAGACTAAACTATTGCCCGGTTCACACTCCACCCACGTCTATTGAACAGGTGAAGAGGTTCATCCCTTGTTTCCTGTTTTGGCTGCGGTTTCCGGTTTTTTCTTTTCCAATCTTCTCACTTTTTTTTTTCAATTGGAGTAGATAGACTAAACTATCGCCCGGTTCACACTCCACCCACGTCTATTGAACAGGTGAAGAGGCTCATCTCTTGTTTCCTGTTTAGGATGCTGTTTCCGGTTTTCTCTTTTCCAATCTTTTCACTCCTATGTAGCGCCTTGCACATCAGTGGCGTTACCGCCTTGCTCGGGGTGATATAATTAAAAAAAATATCATCAGTTGATGCTTCATTTGAGATCAGAGGATATCAGAGTTCTTTATCTTGATTTTTACTCCTGAAACATCAAGAAATTGCACTGGCCGCCTATACGTAACTATGCAAAGAAAATTATTGATATTCTTTAATTATCGAATTCATTCATCAGGGCATATTCCGTTAATATGAGTGGTTATGTAGTAAGCTTACCCGAGTTTTGCGCAAAGTTAATAATTGCTAAGAGTCAACGAAAGAATATGTCTAAATATTACCCCACAACAAAGAGCCGACCTCATTAACACCTAAGCAATTACTAAGTTCAAACCATTTGAAATCAGCGGATAATATCAATTGCTGTTTCATCATCAGTTGAGGCTTCATTTAAGATCAGCCAGTATCATTAACCGATAATTTAATTCAGATCAGCGAGTATCATAAGTTGATGTCTCATTGGTGATCAGCGGGTATCAATTGATGCTTTATCAGAGCTCAGTGGTTATTGTCAATTGATTCTTAACTTGTTATCAGCGAATATCATCAATTGTTTAATCAAAATCAGTGTATATTATCAATTGATGTTTCAATGGGTATCAGAGGATATCATATTCATTTTATTTCAGCGGATATAATCAATTAATGTTTCATTGCCGATCAGCGTATATTGTGAATTTGTGTTTCATTTGTGATCAGCTGATATCCTCAATCGACGTTTTATTTGAGATCTGCGGATATCATAAATTGATTCTTCATTTTAAATCAGCGGATATCCTCAATCGACGTTTTATTTGAGATCATCGGATATCATAAATTGATTCTTCATTGTAAATCAGTGGTTATCTTCAATCGACGTTTTATTTGAGATCTGTGGATATCATAAATTGATTCTTCATTGTAAATCAGCGGATATCCTCAATCGACGTTTTATTTGAGATCATCGGATATCATAAATTGATTCTTCATTGTAAATCAGCGGATATCCTCAATCGACGTTTTATCTGAGATCTGCGGATATCATCAATTGATGCTTTGTAGAGCATAATCGTGATCATCAGTTGATGTTTCATTGGAACGCCGCGGATTTCATCAATTCATGTTTCATTGATTATCGGTTTATATCATTGATTGATGTTTCATTTGAGAGTCGTGGATACCATAAATTGATGCATCATTTAAGATCAGAGAGTATCATCAATCAATGATTCATCGGCGATCAGCGTATATTATGAATTCATGTTTCAGTTGAGATCGGTTGATATCATCATTTGATGCTTCATTGGAGATCAGTGAATATCTTCAATTAACATTTCATTTGAGATCAGTAGAAATCATTAATTGATTCTTCATTGAAAATCAGCGGAAATCCGCAACTGATTTTTTATTTGAAACTAGCAGTATAGCCCGGCGTTGCTCGAGTGTAAGCTTTACAACTAATCTATGGTCCTGGAGCACAGACTCTTTGGACGTTGGCACGAAAGACTAAAAAGCAATAGTTGTTTCCAGCTCAAGCGAAACCGTAGACTGAAAGAAAAATGAATGGATGTAAGTTAAATTTTGATTTCCTGGTATCGATATCAAATAAGATTTTTCGTCGTAAACTGAATTTTGAAGGCTAAATAACTCCTCTGAGTAAATGGTATCATGGCTGAGACTAAGAACTTCAATTATATCTACTTAGAGTCAAACCCGAAGCAAAAACTAAAATAAAAGGGCTGAAAAAATACAGATAAACAGACACACACACAAACATCTTGCCCTATATATATATATATATTATCGATTTTCTGCACTATTGTAATAACTGCAACCATGAAACTTCTGAATATCGTTTCTTATGTCTTTGTCTATGAGTGTATGAAATTTGATTAAAATCGGACCTCTCCTTCTATAACCCGATTTTTTCGATTATCAATTTTCGATATTTATCTGGGGTACCTCGACACAAAATCTCGCTAAGAACACTCGCAGACGTTTATAGTACAACTGTGTCAATTTTCAAGAAATCGGTTCAGCCGTTTCGGAGTCTATAGGTATACACACACGCACACAGACAAAGTTCCATTTATAAATAAGTTTAGATATGCGGATATCATCAATTGATGCTTCAGCGTAGCTCATCAGGTATCATCAACTGATGTTTTATTGGAAGTCCGCGGATATCATTACTTCATGTTTCACTGGTGTTAAGGCTTACGGCCATATCACGTTGAATACACCGGTTCTCGCTCGATCACCGAAGTTAAGCAACGTTAAGCCTGGTCAGTAATTAGATGGGTGACCGCTTGGGACTACCAGGTGCTGTAAGAGTTTAGTGACGGATGTGCGTTGTGGTGCAGTGGATATCGGCTCGGAAAGAGAAATCGGTGAGCCGAGTTCGAATTTCAGTTGAATACCCTCCATTCACTTAAGCACTGGTACCCTTCGAAAAGGTATTAATCCGTCCCTTCCCTCCAGTTATGGATTAAATAACAACGGTAGGACTTGGAGACCCTGTCCTTAAAAAACAAATCCCAATGACTTAATTCTCGAAAAGAAAAAAGTTTTACTAGACACACAAATTATATTAAAAAAAAACAACAATAAATTGTTGAAAGAAAAAGGTATTACCAGCAATAAATAAATAAAATTTAGTTCGCAATAAATGACCCACCGAGGTTGATATGCTATAAAAACAAACCAACCAACCAATCATTGGTGGATATCAATAACTGATGTTTCTATTTTAGATCCGCGGATACCATGAATTGATGCTTTATTTGAGATCAGCAGGTATCATCAATAGATGTTTTGTTGGTGAACGGCGGATTTTATCAGTTGCATGTTTATTTGAGTTTAGTGTATATCATCATTTGATGTTTCATTTAATACCCGAGGATATCATAAGTTGATTTTTTATTGGATCTCAGCGAATATAATCAATTTATGTTTCATTTGCGATTAGCGTATATTATGAATTCATGTTTCATTTCTGATCAGTGGATATAATCAATTGATGCTTCATTGAAACTTAGTAGATATCAACTGATGTTTGATTGGAGATCGGGTGGTATCACCAATCGATAATTCATTTGAGATCAGCAGATATCACCAAATGATTCTTCATTTGAGTTCCGCGGATATCATCAACTGAGGTTTCATTGGAGATCAGTGGGTATAATCAACTGATACTTCATTTGAGATCAGCGGATGTCATGAATTAATTATTTATTGGAAATCAGCGGATATCCTTAATTGATGTTTTATTTAGATCTACAGATATCATAAATTGATGCTTCATAGAAGATCATCAGATATCATCAATTCATGTTTGTTTATCGGCAGATAGCATCAATTGATTTTTCTTTTAAGATCAGTGGATACCATCAGTTGATTATTTAAATATTTTCTAACAATACACTCATTATCCGTTCGAGATTCGATTGATTTAGTGTTTTGTTATTTACGGCTTATCAACCTTTTTTATGTTATTTAAATCCTAAACTTATTTTGGGACTGTAAACTTTACTATTTAACTCATAGATAACAGGAAAAGTTTGGATTCATGACATGATAGTTTATTTGCATGTGGCGAACTTAACGAACCGCATGGAAATTCGAACTCGGCTCCACGATTACTCATTCCATGTCTTTATTTATGGCACCGCCCGTACATCCAAGCTTTTGGAATTCCCCAGCAGTCATCTGTGTAGATACTGACATGCTTAACTTCGGTAATCGCATTTGAACTGGTCTTTCAACGTGTAATATTTACTTCGTCTCTCCACTGAGACATGCTGTGACACAAGGTCTAGTTTAGTGTGGAGAACCCGAACGCTTACGCTCTGACCAAGGCCCAAAATTGCCCAGCACCCGCAACCGTAGGTTGTGTCAGCTCAGGTGTCAACTAGCAATCCACTCTTCTGGTGCAATTGGGTGTTTCAGCCTCAGTCATCTGTTCTCCGGGACCGGGCACCTCACAGTACTTATTTTTGTCAGAAGTATATCTGTCCTTTGAGCCGCCCTTTGCCCGAGGACAGAGACAACTGAGAGAGGATGATTCCTACCTGGTCGGCAAGTAAGTCTCAACGTCGTATGGTCAGAAGCCTTTCTGATTCGAAAGTCATTGTCAACTCTAGTATTCATATCGTCATGTCATCCCCTTAAAGTATTTGACTGCAAATAGTTCTTGGAGGAATAACCAAAGACAGAATCAATTCTGCATGTATAATTCTCAAAGAGAAAATGTGAAAATAATAAGAGTTTTATGTCAAGTATGTACATCGTCATTGTATATGAAATACTTCAAGAAGTATCATACTGCTAAATAATATTAACTTTGCGAACCTAACATTTGTTTTATTTCTCCCATTTTAATTTGTTTCTATAATCTAAAAAAAGTTCTATAGTAACCTTCATTAGATTGTCCCGTCGAACTAACGTTCTCGACTGACATGAAGTGGAAAGATTATATTGAATCGATTGTCAGGACTCCC
The DNA here is from genome assembly GCA_037127315.1 of Ascarosepion bandense. NCBI lineage: Eukaryota > Metazoa > Mollusca > Cephalopoda > Sepiida > Sepiidae > Ascarosepion > Ascarosepion bandense. The sequence goes on from JBBBDQ010001725.1 coordinate 1,416,328, forward strand.
GCTAAACTACGAGTTCACTGGATTGTGGTGATTTTCTGAGCATAGCTTACATGTGGTACCAGGCCGAAAGTAAGGGACACTCAGTTTGGATCGAACTCACTACTCAATTGTAATGATTCTAGCAAAACAAGCTTGCTAACCATTACACCACCTCGAGTTGCCCTAGTTCAGTGTATTTTACTACACAATTTTTCTCCATAATCTATTTTACAATTCATAAGTCTACTATTCGTTCATGATTTGAATATTGCTGTCACATATAGTCTGGTTCTCCTGCTCTATATTTAGAGATTCTTGATAAAATTTGAAGCAGAATCAGCAATTATATTGGTCTTAACCTAACGTCTCGGCTTCAGTCACTTTCCCACTGCCATAATGTAGCTTAACTGTGCCTTATTTTTATAAATACTTTCATGGTAATTGTTCGGATGAACTCTTCACTATGATAGCTAGACTACGAATTTACGGGCAGTACCAGATTGGTGGAAACGTTTCATCAATTCACAGTTGAGTTGGCTAGATGTATCCGTAAGTTCTATGCTAGCGGTTTCTTTTCTCGCAATTCTCGCAATTCTCGCAATTCTCGCTTTTTAGCTAACTCCGATCTTCAAAAATGTAAATGCTATGTTAATCGTTATCTACTGCCTCCTTGATTACATATATTCAGTGGAGATTGTGAAACTCTGAAAGTGGTGGGGAGGGCCACTTAGAGACCGAGATTTTTCTGAGGAGATGGTGAGCAAACTGATGAGTCTTCATATTCATACTACACCACTATCGTATACATAACTTAAGAATGAGTTTGTTGAGTATAAGTATGTTACTCTACTAAATTAAACTGAATAACCTTTCATTCATAGTAGTGGAGTTCTAATCATTCTGCAAGGCCCCTCTTTTCTATTCTCAAGCTGTTTGAAACTTATAAAATTGGGAGAGGGCAACCGAGAAAGTCAGCCAAAATTCGGGGGGGGGGCCTTCTGTTCCCACCTCCGTAGATGTGCCACTGTTTATATTGTTCTCGCTCCTAAATAAAGTTTCTCTTTTTTTCTTATTATTTCACACTTGGTAGCCCCTTGTGTCTTAATGAATTTACTGTCTTACGCAGGCTGATATGACTAAAAAAATTAAAGCTAAAATAAGGATAAATTTATACCCTTTACAAAATATATATATATATATATATATATATATATATTATCGTTTAACCTGTCCGTACGTGTACCTTTTCTCCTACCCTTTAAGTGTTAATAGAAGGTTGAGTTAAATCTTGCGAAATACTGACGCGGTAATAGCATATAAAAACCGCGAAACTATCTGCAGTAATGTGAAGCGTAAAATTTAATCTATATAAATTAAGAAGACACATATAGAATCATTGGGGCGCGAGACAATAAATTATTCACACCCTGAATATCTTGAGGGCCTTTAAAAAGGTTTACCAAAGAAGGTTACAATACAAACTCTCCAGATATGGTAACCCATGGAAGGGTTCTGTCCATTATCAAGTCCTCGTGTCTTTGAAGATCAGTATTAAAGTTTTGTCTTCTGAAGACCATCAGATCAAGTTAGTCATTCTGCAAGGCCCACTTTTCGGATCTATTCGATTTCTGTATTATATAAACGATCTGCCTAAGAAAATAGTCCAATCTTTAGTGAATAATTATGCAATAGCTCTTCTTCATCATGTGCTGTGTCAACTTAGGACATAGACGATCATGGTTCTTCACTATTTCCTGCCATTTTCAGATCCTAATAAATATTGTGCTTTTGTTATTTATCCCAAACAATATCCAGCCATTCATTTACTAAAGCTTAATAAGTTGTTTCCTCTGTCTCTCTTGCCTTCAGTCTGTTCTGTGGGTATCAATTTTTCCAAGCCCTCTTTCCTCATTATGTGTCTAAGAAATTTCTCCTTTCTCTTCTTGATGTTAATTATGAGTTTCATTTTTGTTTGTTTTCTCTAGAACTTCGCCGTTGCTCACAAAATCGGCTCATAGTATTCTCAGCTTTCTTCTATAGAATCATATTTCTGTTGCTTCAAGGCTCATCTTCTTTGTCCAGCATTCACTGCCATATAGAAGGACTGATATTACGTAACATTTCAGTAGTTTTTTCTCATAATCTCTTAGAGTTCTTATTTTTTTTATATGTCGTACACATTCAGGACGCGTTAACTATCGCTCTCACCCAAATTCTTATCATTTGTAACTCTAAGCTCGCGTTGTCTCCGTTCTATTCTTTCGACACCCTCTTCTGTCATCCATTTACACATGCTCATTAAGAAGGTTACACACTGTTTTCCTCAGTCCCTCTTGACCTCGATATGTCCTGTGTGTGTCAAGTTTACCAAGCTCTCTTACACTACCAGCCATAATTATGAGGCCACCCCAGTTTTTTTTTTAAAGAAATGATGTATTTCATAGTATTTTTAGTATTTATTGTCAAATAAAAATAGAATGGTCCTTTTGTTATTATTACTTTGCACAATTTTACAAGGCAAGGAAGCAAAGATGAATTCGTCCGAATCACTCTAAATTTTCTTCATTCTTTCATTGATGAAACTGTAATTATTAAATATTTATAAATTAATTTGATACACTTGTTATTGTGCAATATTAACAAAAGAACCATTCTATTTTCAATTACAATCATTCAATTGGCAATAAATACTAAAAAATAGTATGAAATACATCATTTTCTTAAAACACTGGGGTGGCCTGATAATTATGGCCGGTAGTATACCTCATTATGTGTCCCAGAAACTTCAACGCTCTCTTTCTGATTTTAAGTATCAGTGGCATTTTTTGTTTCCATTTTTCTTAAAACTTACTGTCGATTACACGCACTGTCCAGGGTATTTCAAACTATTCTCTTCTTCATCTGTGAGAAAATGTTCCAGTATTCACTGTCGTATAGGACGAATGATATTAAATGGAAGCTCAGCAATCTTTTCTTTATTTCTAGCGAAATCTTCGTATTTCTTGATAATTTTTGTTTTCGAAAGGCATCTTTTGCTTCTTCAACGAGCCTTCGGAGTTTAGTGTCATATTTTCTGTCCTCTGTTTAAACACTTCCAAAATGTTTAAACTTCTGTTGCTGTTTGATTTTGGAATGTCTAAATTCTAGCTTGCATTATGAGGTTTTTCTCTTACTGACTGTGGTGAAATAGAATAATTTTTTAAGGAGATTGTCCAGCATTCACTGCCGCATGAGAGGACAGACATCTCGTAAGAGTTGAGTACTCTTTTCTTTGTTTTCCCGTTTCTCAGTACTGTGCTAAGCTTTTTGAAATCATCTTTTGTTATTCCGATGTACCTTCGAATTTCTGTCGCATTTTGCGTCCTTTTCCTAAATATTAAAAAATAATTACTTGCTTGATTGTGGTATCTTTGATTTGTAATTTGTATGTTGGGCTGTTCCTCTTGCTAACAATCATGCATTCTGTCTTATTACAGTCGATGTTTAACCATTTCTTGTCACTTTCCTTCACTAACTTCAGTAGGATTTTTTTTATTTTAATCTTCTTTACTTATCTCTCACCTGCATCTTCTTCATGTGCTGTGTCCCTTCAGGACGTAGGCGATCATGGACTTCCACTTCGCTCTGTCTCTTGTCGCTTTCAATAACTTTTCTCTTGGTATCTCTTCTAAGCCCCACTCTGCCACCCATTTACTTAGACCTAACAAACACGTCTCGCGCTGCTTTCCCCTGTCTCTCCTTCCATTTATCCGATCTCTGAGTATTAAGTTCTCCAGGCCCTCCTCCCTCATTACGTGTCCCAGGAACCTCATTTGTCTCTTCCTGATATTTATTATGTTTTCTTCTCCTTTGCATCTTTTTCAACATCTCATCGTTGCACACGTGCTCCGTCCATGGATTCCTCAGCATCCTTCTGTAAAACCATATTTCTGCTGCCTCAATCCTCTGTTTCATATTTGATGAAATCGTTCAGCATTCCCTTCCATACAGAAGGACAGATATCACATAGCAATCCAGCACTCTTTTCTTTGTTTCTAATATTGTCTTTTCAGTACTCTGGTTAGCTTCTGAAATATGTCTTTGGCTATCCCTATGCGTCTCCACTTTCTCGCATTTTCCATCCTCAAAACACTTCCCTGGTATCTTAATTTTATTGTTTTATATTAGTTTCTCCGACAAGCAGTTGGTATATTGGTAGTAAGGTTATGTTTGTTAACAAACCACCTGCATACTGAGAAAAAATGAATTCAGTAAAAATAGAAAAGAGTGTAAGACAAGGATGTGCCTTCTCACCAGACATATTCAACCTAAGCAGTGAGATAATTCTGAGAAAATTTGAAGTCTTAGCAGGACTCAGTATTTTTGATGACTGGAGTCTTAACGATATAAGATATGGAGATAGTTGTTGATAGCAAAGACAGAAAGGAAACTACCATAACTTTTACGGAAGGTAGTGAAAGAAAACAAAAAGAAAAGACTAAACATCAATTGCAAGAAGACAGAATCCATGCTTCTTAGCAAAAGAAACAGCCTATCATGCAAATTACAAATCAGAGATACCAAAATCAAACAAGTACAGCAATTTAAATACATGAGAAATGTTTTAACGGAAGATGGAAATTGCGACAGTGAAATTTGAAGGCGCATTAGTATAGAGAAAGATGCCTTCCAAAAGCTAAGTAAAGTATTATGAAGCAGTATAATTTTATTAGAAACAAGAAAAAATGAGTACTGAATTGTTACGCAATATCAGTCCTCCTATGTGGTAGTGAAGGCTGGACAATCTCGTCACAGAGTCTTGAATGAATTAAAATGTGGTTTTACAAAAAACCGTGAGAATACCATTGACTGAACATGTTAGAAACGATGAAAGGAATATAAAAATAAAAAGGACACTTATACAAAACATCAGGAAGAGTCAGTTAAAATTTCTAGGGCACATAATGAGAAAAGAGGCCTTTGGATATTTTGATACTCACATGGCAGATCGAAGGCAAGAGGGACAGAGGACAATAACGCATAACCTGCATATCGACCTGCAGTAAATGGATGGCAAAACAGTGCTTTGGAGAGGTAACAACAAGACAAATTTGATTAAGATCCATTTTAGGACAGGAAATTGTAGAGAGTCATACTCACCAATGTCCTGAAAGGATATGACACACAGAAGAAAAATCTGATTGACTATTGGTGCTGAGTAGTAAGTTTGATTATAACAGGGTGTTCAAAATTTTGTACCAATCTGAGATAAGCTTAGTAAATGCCAGCTACACTCTATTATTCTTTATCGTCTCAATAACTACAATGGTGACAATTCTAAGTACCAGTTACTAATCGCAACTCTTCAAGTATTTAACTGAAGCTCGACTCAGACAAATGACTAATAAGCATAGCTAATGCTAGCTAATGAAAATTGAATTCTCAGCGTCAGACGTTTCTTCCTATCTTACATGCATCTATACCTTTTCAACTTCAAAATGATAATAATCAACTTCAAAATGGACTTATTTTCAGTTAAAAAATGAATCAAGTCTAAAATGGATTAATCAACTTCAAAATGGAGCAATCAACTTCAAAATGGATTAATCAATCTTCAAAATAGATTAATCAACTTCAAAATGGATTAATCAACTTCAAATTGAGAATTAATATAATACTAATAAATTTAATACTTATTCTTTTATTTTTACTAGAAAGGGATATGAAAATATGGAGATTAAAATTGGTTTCATCCATATAAAGAATTGGCACACTTTGGGACTGAAATTCTAATAAAGATACTGCGTAATCCTTACGTTTCGCCTTCTTGACATTATTATTGGCAGCTTCTGGTTCATAATGAACCGCTTTTAAAGTAAAGGCCATGGAGTCCAAGTGCTTTCTCATGCATTTTTTTTGTCACACGAACCTCATACTTTTCAACCAACTTATTTACAGTATCTTGTAGAGTGAGCCTAGTAGAGTTTTCTATGAATTCAGTCATGTGGCACACTATCGAATGCCTTTCGATAGTCTATCCAGGCTGTACTAAGATTTTTCTTTGTACTGTAGCAGTTTTCCAGGATCATTTTGTTAATCAGCAATTGGTCTTTACAACCATAACAGCCACGTTTGCACCCTTTTTGTTCAAGCGGTATCATGTCATTTCTTTCTAAGAATAAATATGTCTGTTTTGTTAAAATAGATGTTAATAGTTTATATGTTGTCGGAAGACATGTAATTGGTCTGTAGTTTTTCGGGTTGTTTGTGTCACCATTCTTGGGTAGAAGAAATGTAATTCCTTTGGTCATCCATGCAGGAATTTTAGTGGGATCGTCAACCATTTTTTGAAGTTCTTTGGCTAGTTTTTTATGTGCTGCATTTACATAATATAGCCAAAAGTTAGGAATTTTATCTATACCTGGGAATTTCCAATTGTGTGCTTTTTTTAGTGCATATTTAACATCATCTTCTGTAATTCCAGACCATGTCTGTTCGGGTTTATTTTTCATTCGTTCTATCTCTTGCGTAATCCAATGTACTTCCTTGCTAAGTTCTTTAGGGCAAGCCCATATCTTTTCCCAGAACTGTGTGACTTCTTCCATTCTGGGGGGTACTGTCACTTCAATTCTTTTTTTTACCTATTTCCCTGTAAAATCTCTTTGTATCAGTCTGAAAAAAAAAAATTATTATTATTATTATTATTAATATTATTATTATTATTATTATGAATTTATTTGTTTTTGTCTATATTTTTTAGGTAAAATATTGTAATTATTTACATTATTTATACTGATCGGACTATTGTATTAATCTGTGTTACCATATTCACGACGATTCGGCCATTTATGAGGGCAACACTCTGAACAATACAGTGTTATTTGTTTATATATTTGTTATTTCCTATATCGATTCTTTCAGGTCAAACTGTCTACAGTGTCTGAAAATGCGGTATGTGTTATTTATTTACAAAAAAAAGAAAAAAGAAAAAAGAAAAAAGAAAATAAAGAAAAACAAATACAGAAAGAATAAAATAAAAACAAAAACAAAAACGCTTATAAACTGATATTATCCAAAATCAATACACAATCGATTGATTAAATACAATTGATTATATGGCTGTCTGAATGTACATGTTTTTTGTTCTTCAATGATCAATTATGGCGGTCCGGGTGTACATCTTTTTTTTTTTTTTTTTGCTCTTCAACTAATCAATATACAAACGATTGATTAAATACAAATATTTATATAGCTGTCCGAATGGACCTGTTTTTTTTACTAATCAAGTAATCAATATACAAGGGATTGATTGGTTAAATACACTTGTCATGTGGCTGTCCGGGTCTACATGTTTTTTCTCTCTTTATTTGATCTACAACAGCGAAAGAATTTTTTTTTTTTTCATTTTTTTTTCATTTTTAGAGTGATTCTCTGTCCGTACATTGCCCAACTGAGTAGTGAGTTCGATCCTCACTGGGTGCCCCGTACTTTCGGCCTTGGGTGACATCTAAGCTATGCTTAGAAAATCACCATTGCCCAAAAACCACTGGAATTAATGGGTTACATAGTAAAAGACATAGTTTATGCTGATATTTGGTGAAGATAACGTTTAACTCTAGAACTGAAAATGTTGAATTAAACATGTAAAGATTGCAGTGATCTTGAAAGCACTCCCTTAGGAATCGTTTTCACGAGGCAGCATTTCGTGGGAAGAAATTGCTCGAGTGAAACTTGCATCTCACTAAGGGACGATGCAGAGATAAGTGTCTGTGGCCAATTGCCTTGGATCCATCAAGTCAACACCCGTAAGTCAATATGCATTTGCCAGTGGGTTAATGCGCACCAACTAGTGCATTCAATGTACGTGGATAGGTAAATAAGTGAAAGATTTTGACATACATAAATAAATTATCGAAGCGTTCATTCTAATATATGCTTTGTTTGTCGGTACAAAATCAAAGGCATTCATTTTACTTATACTTATTTTAATGTCCATTTTGCCTGCGTCGTTGCAAATAATGGGCCTTCCATTTGCAGTCAAGATTGTTTGTTCGAAGGCTGATATAGCTAAAGGTTAAATATATTTTGTTCAATAAGTAGAAAAGGATTGGATTAATTCACTCACTAATGTTGTTATTGGGTGGACGTGTACTCAGCAAGGGTAAGTAGCGTCCCTTTCTCGGCACGTTTCATTTGGGCAAACACTTTAGTGATAAAGAACACGACCAAAAACTCGCGTCCATCGACAATCCTTGAAAAAGGCGCTTTTAGATTTATTCTAAAAAATATCAATTAGAATAAATCGGATTCTATTAAACAAATCATTCTTTCCAATAGAATTGATACTTTATTTCTGTAAGCAACAGTTATGTGCGTTGTGGTGCAGTGGATATCGACTCGGAACGAGAAATCGGGGAGCCGAGTTCGAATTCCAGTTGAATCCATTGTATTCACTTACACGCAAATACCCTTGGGAAAGGTATTAATCCGTCTATTCCTTCCAGTTATGGGTTAAATAACAGGACAGATTGGGTTCTATAGCCTTGGTCGGCAACCAGTCTACCGCAGAAAGCAATGGCAACCTACTGCGGGATAATCTTCTGCCCAGTCAGTCATGTCTCTTTTGAGACATGATCGCCCAAGCGTGTTTCACGTATGGCACTTAACTGAACAGTTAAAGTTTTAAGTCTGTAGAGCCCTACAGGACAATAGCAAATGTTGTAATAATAACAACAAGGATGATGAGAATAGTCCGAATGTAAGTAATGTAAATAAAGTAAATAACATGGTAATAATTTAGTGGATTAAAGTGATATATTAAATGTGGGTTCAACAGTTCCGGGTAATGCAGTTGTGGTGCAAAAGTTATTGGCTCGGAACGAGAATTCCAAGAACTGGGTCTGAATTCCAATTGAATTCGTTGCATTCACTCACGCCATTGGGAAAGGTATTAATCCGTCTCTCCTTCTTCCAGCAATGGGCTAAATAGCAGAGCAGATTGGGTTTTATAGCCTTCATTGGCAACTAGTCTAACGCAGAAAGTAATGGCAGCCTACTTCGGGAAAATCTTCTGCCCAGACAGTCATGTCTCTTTTGACACATGATCGCCGAAGCGTATATCACATACAGCACTTAACTTACTGACTGAATACAGACTTAGATTCAATGGAAACCTGGCGAGCAATCACTGAGCATTACTAAATAAATTACATCCCTAGACAGTGGAATGAGAACAGTCTACTCACGTTAAGTATATAAAGGGTTAATTTCGAATTTCTTTTAAGCCCTACGCATACCCAGATCGACTAGCACCTGATAAAGAGCAGTGGGCACAATGGCCGAAACGTTGTGATAATAGCAACAAAGATTTCCGGATATAAACAAAGCAAAAATTTGGTAATAACTAACCAATATTTGAAAATTATGAAAATTATGAAAATTATATCATGTAATGGACGTGAGGGTAGTGTAACGTTTAACAGCTTGGATAGAAATTATATTCTAGTTGTATATATATATATATATATATATATATATAGAGAGAGAGAGAGAGAGAGAGAGAGAGTGTGTGTGTGTGTGTCATGGAGTACAAGAAAAACAGAACATCAAAATCGAAACGATATTGTAAAGATATTGTAAATACATTCGTTGATGGAAACAATGTTGAATTTGTGAAAAATATTAACAGATAAAAAGCAACCAAATAAGAAGAAAGAAAGAAAGAAAGAATTATTAAAAGCTTGCTAAGACACAAAGGCTGAACAATTAAAAAAGATCTGGGAACAAAAAATATTTACCTGGTCAGAAGTAGCGATGGGTATGTAGACAAACAGAAAAACCATCAATAACTAAAGAGTCAGTCAGTTAAGTGCCATACGTGATACACGCTTGGGCTATGACTGACTGGGCAGAAGATTATCCCGCAGTAGGTTGCCATTGCTTTCTGCGGTAGACTGGTTTCCCTACCAAGGCTATAGAACCCAATCTGTCCTGTTATTTAACCCATAACTGGAAGGAAGAGACGGATTAATACCTTTCCCAAGGGTATTTGCACGTAAATGAATGCAATGGATTCAGCTGGAATTCGAACTCGGCTTCCCGATTTCTCGTTCCTAGCCGATATCCAATGCACCACAACGCACATACTGAGATAAAAGTAGAAACAGAGGTATTTATAATGGCTACACTGGACCAAAGGCCATTTATCAGGAATTACCAGGCAGATAAAATAGATAATGTTCTCCAGGACCGGACACTTCTCAGTATTTTATTTTTATCAGCTGAGCAGCACTCTGCTCGAAGACAGAGACGAAAATTGAGAGAGGATAATCCCTACCTGCCATGTGCCAGGTAATTATATTTACCCTACTCCTCCACTGGAGCGAGATGTGACACGTCGGTTTTTAATGTGGGGAGCCCGGACACGTACAGGCAAAGGAACAAAAGTTCCCCAGTCCCTGCAACCACGGTCGCACTGGCCTCGGTGACGAGCACCTGATTCACCCACTCTGGTGCAATGGGCACAGCCTCGAGACACTGTTCCCCGGGACCGGGCATCTGCACAGTATGATTTTTCTTAGTTGCATATCTGTCCTCGGACAGCGCTACATCTGAGCTGCACTCTGTCTTCGACAGCAGAGACACAACTGAGAGATGGTTTAAGGTCCGTACCCGACACAAAATGTGCCAGGTTAATATCGTAACTTTAGAATATTATTACTATATATCAAATAAGCCTACCTGCCAACGTTTGTTATTCCAGAGTGAAGAAAACGGCTGTAGCTGATCTTTGAACGCTCCCTACTAAACACACTCTGTCACAGCTTTCTTCTTCTTCTTATATATGCCCTGTCTCTTCAGGACGTAGGCGATCGTGGCTTTCCACGTCTCCCTATCCCTGATGGCTATTAGCACGCTTTCTCCTGTTACACCATGCAACCCTCGTTCCATCATCCACCTGATTAAGTCCTTCAAATATGTTATCCGTTGTTTTCCTCTTCCTCTTTTTCCCTCTATCTGGCCTGTTAGTATCAGGTTCTCCAAGCCTTCCTTCCACATTGCATGTCCCAAGAACTTCAGCCGTCTCTTCCTGATGCCTAGCATTAATTTCCTTTTTATTTCCATCATTTCTAAGACCTCATCATTGCGCACATGCTCGATCCATGATATTCGCAGCATCCTTCTGTAGAGCCACATCTCAGTTGTTTCAAGTTTTTCCTTCATTTTTGATGATATTATCCGCATTCACTGCCATATTGAAGAACTGACAACACATAGCAATTCAGTACTCTCTTCCTAGTTTCTAGCGAAATTGTCCTGTTTCTTAATACTTTACTCAACTTCTGGAATGCTTCCTTTGTCATGCCAATTCGCCTTCGGATCTCACTGTCGCACTTTCCGTCTTCTGTTATAAAACTTTCCAGTAATTTAAATTTTTGTACCTGCTTGATTTTAGTATCCCCGACCTGTATTTGGCATTTTGGGCTGCCCTTTTTGCTGATGACCATGCATTCGGTTTTCTTGCAGTTTATTTGTAGTCCTTTCTTATTACTCTCTTCAGCTACTTTCTGTAGGAGATCTTGTAGTTTCCTTTCTGTGTCACATATCAGCACTGTATCATCTGCGTACCTTAGGTTGATTAAATTGTGGCCTCTGATGACAAATCTAGGGATAACCTCTAGGGTCCTCAAAATATTCTCCATGTACAAGTTGAACAGATCCGGTGAAAAGACACATCCTTGTCTTACGCCCCTTTCTATCTTTGTATATCTGCTGAATTCGTTACCTGTCCGTATACAAGCGGCTTGCTGCCAGTAAAGATTCTTGATTACTCTTAAGTCTTTCTCAAATATGTCCAGGCTGCCGAGTATCTCCATCAATTCTTTGTGGCGTATTTTGTCAAACGCCTTCGCATAATCAATAAAGCACAGGTATAAGTCCTTGTTCATTTGTATTGCCCTTTCAGAGAGCATCCTAACCATAAATATGGCATTCCTTGTTCTAATGTCTTTGACGAAACCGCACTGTACTTGTCCTACCTCTGGCCTGGTTCTGCTTCTCGCTCTATTCATCAGAATTCGGACAATCAGTTTTGTTATATGGTTCATTAAAATGATGGTTCTCTGGAGTTCGCAGTCGTTTGCTCCTGGCTTCTTAGGTAGTGCTATGAAGATAGACTTGCTGGAGTCATTTGGTATTACACCACTACTATAAATTTAATTTATTATTTCTGTAATTTTCTCTACACCAAATTCTTCCAAAGCTATCAGCAGCTCTATGATTATGCCGTCTGGTCCAGCTGCTTTGTTTCTATTCAGTTTGGCTATTCCAGATTCCACTTTAGACTTCAAGTGTATTAGTTTGCAATAAACTTTTATGTTAAACAGAGTAAAAACGTTACAGAAAGTTATGAAATGCTCCAGATTGCTTTTGAATTAATTGTACGAGCTGAGTATCTGTTTTTTGTTTTTGTTTTGGGGTTTGTTTGTTTTTTTGTCTTTTTACTGGCACATGTAATTTGAGAAAAATAAAGAGGTGTGTCCAGAAAGACAATAAGAATGGAGTTTCTACAATCAGAATTATTCATGAAGATCTGAAAAGGCGCAAATTTTGCGCAATTTTTTCTCATGGTACTCAGTGATGAACAGATGGAAAGACGCGTTGTTGACACCAAGAAGATGATTGAGTTCCTTACCTCCAATCCAAGAGTATTAAAGATGGCTCTACTGTTTTGACCCAGAGACAAATAGACAAAGAGCCCAATCGGAAGCATACCGACTTCCCCAGACCCAAGAAGACCAGATAAAACATCAAGAAGCTCATGAGGACCCCATTTTCGACAGCAAGTACATCATTTACATCTACTCGGAACCCTCTGACCAGAGTCTCAACAAAGATTTCAGGAAGATTTTTCGTCGTAAAAGATTCTTCGACTCATGTCTATGACACCTGTACCAGAACAATGCAACAGTCCATAATTTCATGCTGGTAACCAACTAAAGAGAAGTGTAGTATTTACATTATTCGGACTATTGTCCTCATCTTTGTTGCCATTTATACGACGTTTCGGCCGTTGTAGGCTCCGGCCTTCTTTAGGTGCTAGGAATTTCGAACCGAACCCTTTATTACATTCACTGGGGTATATGAACTTCATTCCTTGCGTAGTAGTGCCTCGTAGTAGTGAAGAAAACCGGGGCGTACAACGGCCGAAGCGTCGTACAAATTGCAACAAAGATGAGGACAATCGTCCGAATAATGTAAATACTGTGAATACTACCTCATTTCAGAAATATAGACAAATACTAAAGAGAAGTGTATTGAGGTGCAGTGGATATTGGCTCGGAACGCAAAATCAGAAAGCCGAGTTCAAACTCCAGTTGAATTTGGTACATTTGGTTACGCGCAAATACCTTTGGGAAAGGTATTAATCCGTCGCTTCTCTCTCCAGCTATGGGTTAAATAGCAGGACATGTTGGTTTCTATAGCCTTGGCTGAAAACCAGTCTACCGTAGAAATTAATGGTAACCTACTATGGAGAAATCTTATTCCCAGTCAGTCATGTTCGTTTTGAGACATGATCACCCAAGCGTGTATCACTTATGGCGCTAAACTGAACCAACTAATTGACAGAGATAGGCATCAAAACTGTTGCTCACCCTCCCTACAGTCCAGCATATTCCCTGTGACTTCTGATTGTTCCCCAGGCTGAAGGAGAAACTCAGCAGCAATCGTTCTGAAGACATTGAGAAGATGTAGAAGGGTCCAGGACACGTTACCTTTCGATGACGTCCGTGGGGTCTTCAGAAAGTAGCTGGGGCACTAAAAGAAGTGCCTTGAAGTCAGAGGTCCGACTTTGAAGATTAGAGTTTTGAACTTTGAAATTAATAAATGTCTCTCCTGAAAATGTCTAAAAACTGATAGAATGCATCGCGTAATTCATAAAAAACAAAAAACAAAAGAATGTCTCAGCGCCATCAGATGAAAATATATTTACTACGAAATAAAACAGGATAATTTCATATTCTCATCTATCTCTTGCCCTGTATGTTGCAGACTCTGTCTAAACATGGGATATCCTTCTCCACAAGGATCGATCGAGAACAGAAGAGTTAAGGTGGTGGCGGAAGGGAAATCCCGATGGTTGACCTCTGTTTGTTTTGCCTACTGTCTTTCTCTCCACATATCTTACTGATGCCGCAGATGGATCTCTTGATGCGTTCAAACAGTTTAAGTACCTTCGATTTGACAACTGATGTGATTGGCTTAAGTTTGATAGCTCGTTGATGGTGATGTGATCCCTGAGGCGTTTATTTGATATAGACGTGGAATATAATTAAACGTAATAATTTAAATATTGAAACGTGAAACCTTAAAATTACTGTGCTGCAAATGTTAGGTGGATCCCTGTGTACCATCAAAAATTGCATCGCGTGAACTGTTCATCTACTCAAGTTTATTTTACTGATAAAAAGAAACTATAGAACATTGTATATGTTAAGTATCACTTAACATTAAAATGTTAACTAATCGAATGCATATATATTTTAGCTTGCCTAACCCCTGCTCTCAGGTAATTTCTTGCCCAGGGGACTGTACTAAACATAAAGCAGAAGAGGATATTACTACTACTACTACTACTAATAATAATAATAATAATAATAATAATAATAGAATATAAGTACTCTCCTTCTCTTATCCATTCTTTGACATCCTCTGTGTCATGTTTTTTTTTTCTCTCAATGTAACCCTCTACGCAACAGTGGCGGCTCTGCCTTGCTTGGGGTGAAATGATTATTAAAAAACAAAAACAACGAAAGACGTAAGACCCTTTTTATAACTATTAATGTGTATTTATTTTTTGTAAGGCCATGATTATACGCGGGAATGATAGTGAAGTGGTATCCCATTGCCTTCTCCACGGTGATTTATCAGGACACCACCTCTAGTTAGTAGCGCGTTGACTCATTCAAAGTTCTTCCACCCTATTTTTATTCTTGTTGCTAACCTACAAACCGGTGCAGTGGGTTAGCTGGTTTAGTTCCGTCAAAATAAAATAAAAAAGGAAAAGAAAAGAAGATTTTTTTTATTATTATTATACATACCACTGTTGAATAATAGGGTTCGACTTCCCTAGTTGTAATGTGTGTATTTACGGGAACGTGCTAGTAGGGCAGTGGGTGGGGGAGATAACGCGTATTATTGAGTTGCAACTTTCGTCTAAGCACTTCCACGCAGGGAGTACAGCTTCAATTTTGAAGGTTTCTATTGAATCGAGTGAAATTTACCAAGTGGGCATTTCACTTTGTTTTCAGTTTCTTTCGGTGGTCAAAGCTAGAAAGAGGGAAAGAGAGACAGGGGAAAGCAGCGGATAACATATTTGACGGGTCTGAGCAGGTGGATTGCAGAGCGGTGTTAGGGTGGGGGTAACAGGAGAAAGCGTGCAAAGAGAAGTCGAGGATAGAGAGACGTGGAAGGTCATGATCGCCCAGAAGAAGAAGAAGAAGAAGAATGTGTATTTATTTATTTCCCGTCCCAGTTAAAGTAGGATGGAGGGGGGGGGGGGTAAATCAACTTAAATGATTAATTTGTGATCAATTTATTTCTTTAGAGTCGTAATAATGACCTAGGCAAACAAAATATTTATCTGCACTTAGAAAAAATTAGTTCCGAAACAAAATGGACCGTTTAACTAATTAGTTCCCTAACAAAATGGACCGTTTTATTAATTAGCTCCTGAGCAAAATGGACCGTTTAATTATTCAGTTCTTTTATTTCTACGATTGCCGTCTTATTTGTTCAAGCCTTTCATTTCCGCGCAAATACACTTGAGAAAGATATGAATCTATCTCTTCTCCTCCCAGCTATGGATTAATTAGTAAGACTTTATCACTAAATCAGAATCTCCAAAAATAGAGAAAGAATAAATTCTTACAATCTAAAAAAATCTTTTTGCTTTAGATAACCTGCAAATGGTTGAAAAGCCGTCAGTCAGTTGAGTGCCATACGTGATACACGCTTGGGCGATCATGTCTCGACAGAGACATGACTGACTGAGCAGAAGATTATTCCGCAGCAGGTTGCCATTGCTTTCTGCGGTAGACTGGCTGCCGACAAAAGCTTTAGAACCCAATCTGTCCTGCTATTTTACCCATAATTGGAAGGAAAAGACGGATTAATACCTTTCCCAAGGGTATTTGTGAATACAATGGATTCAGCTGGAATTCGAACTCGGCTCCCCGGTTTCTCGTTTCGAGTCGATATCCACTGTACCACAAGGCACATCCCTGAAAAGCCGTACAGAACGAAAAAATTAACAATCAATAATGGCAGACGTAAAGGAATCTCTTTATAAACAAGAACGAATTAACCACACACAAGGAAATTTTAGATTTGCATTTGAAAGGAAACAAGCTTTGTATATTCATAAATAATTTCCAACATCGTTTGTGATGAATTTAAATTTCAATATGGCGGAAAATCATTAAATTTGTCACGTATAGCATTAACTAAACAAACATTAACTTGAATGATTGCTATTTCTTTTATAATTTCTTTATAGAAAAGTATTCAAAATGCTTTTTAAGTTTGAATATCTGATTTGTTCAATATTGTGCACCCAATACAAAGTGCTACTCAAGCTAGGAGTTACTAAATGAGGTTATTTTTAATTTTTAATCATAATGTAGGATAGATAAAGGTTGACCCAAGAGTTAAAGAGGTTAAAATTATAGAGATCTGAAACGCATCCACGCAGTAGTCCGTTCTATGGGAAGAAGCGTTTGTGGGAAGAAGCTGTTTCTGTGGAACTTCCTCTTCACCAATGGAATATGAAGAGGGTGAGTTGGCTCTGTGTACGTGCTATGGCGGGTTCTAGTTATGAAGGTCATGATTGGTAGAACCAAGTATTGTCGTTCACCCGAACATCTGCTATAAAGTTGAAAAAGGCTAGCAAAGTTTCGTCTATGGGAGGAAAGGGTTGTGGGGCAAAAAACGGTTAATCATCCACATGCTTCAAACGCTTCTGAACTGTCAGAGACTGTCATAGATGTCGGTAAATGAACGTGAAAATTGAAACCGAGCAACTGTTACAAACATATATTTATAAATAATCTGTGCCATTTAAACCGTTAATAATAATAATAATAATAATTATAATTTATTATTATTATTATTATTATAAATATGAGTGTATCTCCGCCGTCATAAATAACCGCGAAAAATAAAAGTATTAAAGAATATATATATATATATATATATATATATATATATATATATATATATATATATATTATTCAATACTCGACGACATAATCATTCAAAAAAAATAAGGCACTGTTAAAGAGCGAACATTTTCATAACTTAATTTTTCTGCATACACTTCTTTAGCTGTTGAGTGGGCGAATAATTTTTCCATGGGAAAGAGTGCAATGGCGCAAAAATGTTGGGAACTCCTGCTTTAACTCCTGCTCATGTGCTTTCTTTTTTTTTTTTAATCATTTCACCCCGAGCAAGGCGGAAACGCCACTGATGTGCAGGGGGTTACATAAATGTAAAAAGATTAATTAGAAAAGAGTGAGGAGTACAAGCTAGTTAGAAAGGAACAATAGAAAGCTGAGAAAGCAGGTGCGATGACAGATACATAGGCGGAGAGAAAGGGAAGGTTATACAGGGGTGGGGAGAGAGCTAGAGGCCAGTGGTTAGTAGATGAGTATTAACTTTGCATTTAAATTTCTGGAGGTTGTAGCCGTCAGGAAAGCAAGAATACGGGAGTGAGTTCCACAGGCGGGAAGTGCGAGAGAGGAAGCTGCAGGAGTAGAATTGTCGTCTGCATTTGGCTAACCTGACTGTGAATGGGTGGGACCCAGTTGCCAGTCTGGTTGCACGGGTAAACACCTGTTGAGGAGGCATCAGTGACTTAAGCTCATCCGAGCAGAAGCCATGAAAGTATTTATAGAACAGACAAAGGAAGGCCACATTTCGACGATGGGAAAGTGGTTGCAGTCGAGTCGCCAGATCAGTACCTATCACATTACAGACTCTCCTTTGGAGCTTGTCAAGAACACTGAGGAGAACGGCAGGGGCACCTGACCATAAATGGCAGCAGTACTCCATGCACGGACGGATGGTTGACTTGTATATATGCAGGATGGATTCAGGTGGAAAAAACATCCTGGATCGACATAGTGACCCAATCTTCTTAGCAGTAGATTTTGCTATGGATTCAATATAGTGGTTCCATTTGAGGTCTGAGGACAGGGTAAGTCCGAGGAGGCGTAGTGTATTACTCTCCGGGAGAATCACCTGGTCCATGCTTATGGGAGGCAGAAGAGGTTGCCTGTAATGGTTGACAGACAAGAGCTTGGTCTTAGAGGAATTGAAGTTGACAAACCACTTCTTGCCCCAGTTCACCACAGAGTGTAGATCCCGCTCAAAGTCAGCAGCGAGATTATGTCTGTCTGCCACGACAGGTTTCTTACTGGAGCGGGAGTAGTGTCATCTGCGTAGATGCCTACTTGGGACTTGATCTCATCTGGGAAGTCGTTGATGAAAATAAGGAAGAGCGTCGGGCCCAGGATAGAGCCCTGTGGGACACCAGCATTCGTGCTGTAGGACGAAGAGGCACGCCCATTCAGAACGACCTTCATTTTGCGGTTATTTAAGAAAGATTGGATTAGGTCAAGCAGGCGACCGGTAATACCATAACCGCGTAGTTTGCATAGGAGGCCAGGGTGCCAAACCCTGTCGAAAGCCTTGGAGATGTCCAGAGCAACCGCGCGAGCCTCGTCAGACTCATCAAGGGCCTGTAGCATGTACTCCATTACCGTTGTTAGCAGGTCGGCCGTGGACCTGTCAAAGCGGAATCCATATTGCCTGTCGGAGAACAGTTTGTGGGCGGTGAGATGATGAACTATTTCAGCATTGATTATAGCCTCGAATACTTTCCCGAATATTGGTAGAAGACTGATAGGGCGATAGTTGGATGGGTCCGAGGGTTCACCACAATTATTAAAGACAGGAACGACTGAGGAGAATTTCCAGCATGCAGGAAAGCAGGAAGCAGAAAGGTAGTAGTTAAACAGTTTAGAGAGGACAGGGGAAAGTTCAGGGGCACACCTCTTAAGGACTATCACCGGGATTCCATCGTCTCCACACGCCTTATGGGGGTCGAGTTTTGAAATTACTCGGGATACTACTGTCGGGGTAATATATACGTCGTGCAGTTTGGCCTCAGTTCTAATAGGGAAGTCGGGTGTGTGCACTCCGGACGAGTCGAATGTGGAGTTGGATGAGAATCTGCGGGCAAAGCACTCAGCTTTGTCCGCAGATGACGTGAGAACCTCAAATCCATGGATTAAAGGAGGTATTGAGGATTTCCTATTGTTGATCACTCGTTTACAAATCCTCCAATAGTCCTTGGAGCCGAACTTGCGGTCAGCATTCTCTCAGCAAACAACTGTTTGGCGTCATTTAGGGTTCTCTTGCACTCATTGCGAGCAGATGTGAACAGGCGCCTATTGTGATCAGTTGGCTGTCTCCGGAATAGACGGAAGTAATGGTTCCTGTGGGCAATGGCGGCTGAGCAGGCCGGAGAGAACCATGGAGAGGAATGAGGTTTTAAGCAATACTTCCTTTTTTTGAGATATTCATTTAATTTTTTAAAGATTTATTATATAACTCAACAATAATAGTGAGAAAGATGGCTGCATTTTCAGTTTCGTGTCCTTCCGACGACCAACAGTGAAATATGAAGTTGAGGTGTTTTATCTTCTTCCTACATATATTCTTTAAACGAAAGACAAAGTAACGATGGCTCTCTGCGTATTCACGCCAACTATTTCCACCATTGACGTATGAGTTTCAAATCGCTACAGCATTTCAAACTTGAGTCTGATTCAATTTTAGTCTGAATATTCTTCTTATCAAGTCGCGACACCAGATTCATCCGGTGTTGCAGGCAAAGCCTTGCCTTGCGTGTTATGGTTTTAAATTCGTTAAACGTGCATGAATCTTAAAGTATGGAGCAAACTATAAGTTCCATAGTTTGTAATTTCCCGCATTAGCAATTAGGATCATCTACAGCGAGCAACAGCTGTTCGGATGCGATTCAGATAGGACCAGCTATGACTGGAGCCAGTGAGGGAGAGATTCTGTAGGGTTGAAAGAAAGCCTGTGTTCCACGTTGTTAATTAGGGACAGACGCTGAATAGGAGCTATTGTTGTTTTGTGGATCGACTCAATGTAGACAGCTGTGTTTTGACGAGCCTCTTCGTTATTGGTGTATTTTGTCTGTGTGTTTGTGGTGCAGTGGATATCGACTCGGAACGACAAATCGGTGTGCCGAGTTCGAATTCCAGTTGAACTCCTTGAATTCACTTACGCACAAATAGCATTGGGAAATGTATTAATTCGTCTCTTCCCTCCAGTTATGGGTTAAATAGTAGGACAGATTGGGTTCTATAGCCTTGGCTGACAACCAGTCTACCGCAGAAAGCAATGGCAACCTGCTGCTAGATAATTTTCTGCCCAGTCAGTCATGTCTCTTTCGCGACATGATCGCCTAAAGCGTGTATCACGTATGGCACTTAACTGAAGGGTTATTGGCGAGGAAATTTGAGTCGACCGAGTCTCTTGCATTCACTTTGCGCTAATGCTCTTGTGGAAAGAATGCATCCATCTCAAACTCAACCATCAACTATATGCTAACTAGCAGCACAGACGAGGCTTTTTAACAGTGGCTTATAACCTGAGAGAGAAAATATCGAAACTGTGTGGCTTAATACAAACGCAAAACCACCTATTTGCAAAAACATTGGATGAAGTACGACACAAATTTTTATTTCAACCGCTAGGTAAACTCGACTTATATCGGAAAGATATTAGGGTTATCTGCGACGTTTACTGGGAACAAACTATGTGCATGCGAATGTCAGTCAGTTAAATGCCATAGGTGAAACATGATTGGGCGATCATGTCTCTTTCGAGACATGACTGGCAAAAAAAAATTTCCCGCAGTAGGTGGCTATTAATTTCTACGTTAGATTGGTTTCTAGCCAAGGCTATAGAACCCAATCCGTCCTACTAATTAAGTCCTAGCTAGAAGGAGAAGCGACGGATTAATACCTTTCCCAAGCTTATTTGCGCGTGAGTGAATGCAATGAATTCAACTGGAATTCGAACTCGGATTTCTGATTTCTCACTCCGAACCGATATTCACTGCACCACGAAGAAAAAACTGATTAAAACAAAAACAGAAAGAGGGTTAAGACAATAAAGCATTTCCTCGCTGGGTTTAGTTAACCTACAAAGCAAGGCGATGCTAAGAGAACTTGAATACCTACCAGGATTTAATACTAGCGGCCATAATCTTAATAGTATAGGATAACCGAATTACAATGTGCTGATGGCGGACTCAAAAGGTAAGCAAAAAAAATCTCATAAAAAAGGTAGCAAATGAAAGCCAGAAGTAAGGATTAAAACTTAATTATAAATGTATGAACGAGGCAACCAAATGTTTGAATTGAAGTTATCTGAAGATCGAAGATACGAAAACACATCAAAATAGCGAAAGAGGCCTTTCAGAAACTAAGCAAAGTTGTGAGATAGGGCACATTTTGTTTTTAATCATTTCGCCCAAACCAAGCCACTAATACACAAGGGGTTTACCAAGTGTGAAAGAATTATAAAAATTATGTAAAATGTTATTAAGAGGCGATGACAATAACAAAATAAGAATCAAGAAAACAATAACAAAGCGATTGAAACTGCATTTCAATTCTTGAAGATCAAAGCTGGATGAAAAGCAACAAGACGGAAGTGAGTTCCATAAACGAGAATTGCGAGAAAGCAAAAACACTGTTAGGATAGAATTGACGGTTGCGTCAAGCCAATCCAACAGTAAAATGATTAGACCTTGCCGCCATTGAGCATAAAATTAAGTCTAGGTCCCATACAGGAAAGTACATGAGGAAACAATGACCCTGAAAGTATTTATAGAAAAGGCGCGGGAAATCTCCGTTAAGATAGTGGGAAAGTGATCGAAGCCGAGAAAAAAAAACTGTTAGCATAAAACTAACGAATACATCCAACCATATCAACTATAAAATGATGAGACCTTGCAACCAATCTATACCTTTTTAACTTCAAAATGATAATAATCAACTTCAAAATGGACTCATTTTCAAGTAAAAAAATTAATCAACTCCAAAATATATTAATCAACTTCAAAATGGAACAATCAACTTCAAAATGGAACAATCAACTTCAAATTGAGAAAATGTTAAAAACCTAAAACAATCAACTTCAAAATAAGAATAAACAATTTAAATTGGAATAAACAACTTCAAATTGAGATTTGATTTGATTTTTTATTTATTTATTTACTTTTTTTTTTTTTTTGGTAAATTGAAAATTATTTTTTCAATTAATTTACCCCATGAATAAGGAAATTGACTGTTCGTCTTCATTATTTAGATGAAAAAAAAAATACAATCAACTTAAAGGCCAAGAAGGCACTGGGTGAGCCTACAGTAAAAGTAGAAGGAGAAAGTCCCGTATGAGCAAAAATGATGATTGATGATGATGCTGGAGAAACCTCTACAAAAGAAGCTGAAGAAGAATTAGCAACAGCTCCAAAGAGGACTGACCTCAAGAAAACTGTGGCTGGCGAAAAAAGGCCCAGATTTTAGCTGCACATGCTGCAGCAGAAATTGGAAAGGCCTGGCAAGAATAATTGGTGTGCCTCTGCCAACAATTGGTTAGACCAGCGTGCCGATAAAAATGACTCTATGGAGGAGCAAGAAAATATAAAATTGCGCAAGAGCATAAGAATTTTATGGCCGAATTAATTGAAAACTCTCCTAGGGTCACTCTACAAGATACTGTAAATAAGTTGGTTGAAAAGTATGAGGTTCGTGTGACAAAAAAAAAAAAAAATGCATAAGAAAGCACTTGGACTCCATGGCCTTTACTTTAAAAGCGGTTCATTATGAACCAGAAGCTGCCAATAATAATATCAATAAGGTGAAACGTAAGGATTATGCAGTAGAATTTCAGTCCCAAAGTGTGCTAATTCTTTATATGGATGAAACCAATTTTAATCTCCATATTTCAAGAAGAGAAGGTCGCTCTAAAAATAAAGAACGAGATGTACTACAGTCGCGGCTGGATCCAGGGGAAATAGCATCCATGTTATTAGATGTATTAATAATTATGGATTAATTCATCATAAAATTAGAAAAGGTTCTTTTAGAAAACAGGATGCGAAAGAATGGACCATGGCGTGTCTTAGAAAGTCAAATGAAGTTTATGAAAAGGGAGTTGTCTTAGGTATTGATAACGTTCTTTGCCATCCTTCAATTGTAGAATTTCTGGAATAGGATGAATTTAGGCAACACCAAATTTTCAGACTTGCCTCCTATAGTCGGATGTTAAATCCCATTGAAAAGGTTTGGTCAGTCATTAAAGCTGACATAAGAAGAAGTAGGGCAGACTCAATTGTTGGGATTTTAAGAGGTGATGTCCAGGGATCTTTAACTACTAAAGAATTCCACCTCAGCAAGTTAGAAGCGATGATCTCAGAGGCAATTAATATTTCCCCTGAGACTTGCACTAACTTCGTATCTGGAATACAGAGATTACTTCCCTCTGTAATTAACTTAAATGATGTAATCTTTTAAATAAATTTCTTAGGACCTTTATATTTTTATATCCCTTTTAAGCAAAAATAAAAGAATAAATATTAAATTTATTAATATTATATTAATTCTCAATTTGAAATTGATTAATCTAATTTGAAGCTGATTATTTCTCATTTTGAAGTTGATTGATCCATTTTGGATTAGTTAATTTTTTACCTAAAAATAAGTCCATTTTGAAATTCATTATTATCATTTTGAAGTTGAAAAGGTATAGTATTGTAATTAAATTCATAAGGTCTAGATACCACAGAGGAAAGTCCATCAGAAAAACTAACATTAAAATAATAATAGAAAAGGTTCAGGGAAGCTACGGTATGACAGTGAAAAAGTGATTGAAGCCGGGATGTCAGGTCAGGTCTATTAAGGTTCTTCCTTAGATTTTATCAAGATTCTTTTAATATATCAGGAGCGCCAGGCCATATGTAACAGCAATATTCAAAGCATTAACAAATGGCAGAGTTCATGGATCGAGCATGTGAGCAATGATGAAGTTTTGGAAAGGATGGAAACGAAAGGAGAATTAATACTGAGCATCAGGAAAAGACAGCTAAAGTTCCTGATTTCCCCAGCCCTCATATGATTCTTTTTGTCTGGATAAATCTAACCCAAAGGTGGTAAAAAGAATGAATTGAGTCGACGATGCCTTTTCTCTCTCTCCCTCTCTCTCTCTCTATCTATCTATCTATCTATCTATCTATCTATATATATATATATATATATATGAGCGTGACACTTTGTGGCCGTTGTTAATCTAAAACCCCTCCACACTCTAACTCAGGGCCTTCGCCATTTGGAAAAACAATGTCGCTGACGTGACGTAGAGTCTCTATTAGAGATCCTATGTCGAAATGTACATCCGACACCTTTGAATTTTGAAAATTTTCTCTAATTTATATTGGCTCTGTATTCTTAATACATTGAGCTCTCTGCCTGCATCACTTTTTAATATAAAAAAACTTTTAATATTGATTAGGATCAGGTTCTTGGAATTTACCTTCCTACTCTTCCACTTCGGATTAAAGAAAAACAAAATATATATATACATAAAGGCAACGGTCTTTATTATAGATGGGTTGATTATTATTATTACGATAAATATCTGTAAGATGGGGATTTGGCTAGAAATAAAGAAGGAGAGATAGAAGTTTTTAACGTCTCCGGCCAATACCTCATAAATAATGAACTGTTCTATTTTGATTACATAAAAAAAATACAAACATTCGAAATAAAGAAAAGGAAACACGTATTTAACGGCTGTTTCAGTGAAATGGATAAATTTTCTTAAAATAGCCACCAGCATTCATATTTGTGATCGTTATTGCAATATTTTGTTAAAGCTGTTAATCTCAAATATTTTAACGATGTGACAAGGGAATGTATACGTATATTTTATTGTCATAGAACTCGCGATGAGCTGATTCAATCATTGATTTTAAGAAGATTCATCAGAAAATTAATATTAACATTTTCTCGTGTCTTTCTAGTTAAATAATTAATTTAACCATCCCAAAAGGTAGAAATATAAATAAACTCCTGGGTAGGTGGGGAGAAAAAAAAATAAAGAAAAACGAAAAATGATTACAAGGGGCTTGGCTGTCGGATTTTATACCTAAAATTTCATAGGACAGATGTTGTGGTTCTGCCCACCTCACATTAGAATTTTCTATTGTTAACGGGATTTTAGGGTGCGGAGCGACCGGAAGCTAGAGTACAGATGCCGTCTGTTTCATTCATTTTTCATCAATGGAAATTGTCATCTTGGAAACCGGCGGGAAATAAAGAGTTGAATAAATCTAACTAAAATAAAAATAAATAAGTTCCACGGCCAGACTGACAGTAACCGAGCGGAGCCCTTCCCCCTTCCCTGCACAACCTCAAGTCCAACACCCTCACCCGCCACTGTTCATACGGTACTTTAATGGCACTCCTTTCTGCGCCGGAGGTCTCGTCTTTTGGTCTCTCCTCTCTTCCTCAAAACAACCTAATCGTCTATGTACACCGAAGCAGACAAAATAAATAGTAGCACTTCTTCCCCGTCTGTTCTTTCTCGACGAAATAACCCCTCAGAGCCGTTGAACCGAATACCTGAGAGCAAATTCCCGACGAAACTAACACACACACACACACACACACACACACACACACACACACACACACACACACACACACACACACACACACCGAGTTTCCCTAGGCCTAGACCCCAAGATGAGTTTTCATTTCCCACACACAAAATAGAAATATGTATGTATTTGTTTGTTTCGTTTTTTAACAAAATTAGACTTTTGAATATATATATATATACATATATATAAATATATATAAATATTTGTATGTGTTATATATTCATATAGATAGGTGTGAGTTTGTAACCCTGGGTTTCACGCTTTTTGTGATCGTCAGTTTGTCTGAAACCCAGGGTTACAAACTCACACCTATCTATATGAATATGTCTGCTCTATCACTGATATTGAGCGCTTTTAAATAAGTACCACGCATATATAATATGTAAACAATATAATATATATAATAAATTGCATATATATATATATATATATATATATATATTGATATTGATATTGATATTTAAAATTATATACATACACTTTTCACATATAAATATATATATATATATATTAATTAAAAATGACACTTCCTCATATATATATATATATGTGTGTGTGTGTGTGTGTGTGTGTGTGTGTGTGTGTGTGTGTGTAAATTTTAAAATTAATTATTCTGAATAAATGTATTTAAAGTTAAGCCATCTTCTTATGTTCTTATTTATTTATTACCAGATTACATGGTAAAATTCTAATATGTACATTCTGGTGAGTAGAATATACGTTCCTGACTATGAGCCTTTAGTGAGCGACCACCTGTCGTATTGATGGCAGTGGGAGTTGTCGCATACGACAGGTTCCATTGTATATATTATGAAAACGGCCACGGCGTGTTGACCGGTTTTCGAAAATAAAACATTCCTGCATACATAAAATCCTAACATACAGTTAAAATTAAAATTCATCCACAATAATGGCTGAAAGAATAGTCGAAAGTGCTCGGGTATGCAGAAAATTTGGAAAATTTTAAACACTTTATGTCCAGAAACGAAAACACATGTACGAACACAAGAAATTTAAAAAAGCTTAACCGCAATAACTTTTTATTCGTCTTTAATGAAACTTGTATAAAAGAAAGATTGCTACCCAAATACACAATTATATATATATATATATATATATATATATATATATATGAGAAAGAGAAAAATGAATGGAGAGGAAAATCTAAAAGATTTTATTCAAATGATATAAAATATTAAATAGTAATAAATAGTGAGCTTAATGGATATTATCCAGAGCTATATGAAATATTGTTAAAAAAAACTTCAGAATTTATTTCTGCAGTAGTAAGAATACAAACAGCTTCGTTCAGACCGTGGAAAAATAAGTAAATAAATAAATAAATAAATAAAAGTTAATTCACTCAAAACATTCGCAAAACGGTTCCTGGGAACAATGTGTCTACGTTCTAGACACACACACACACACACACACACACACACACACACACACACACACACACACTACAGATACACGAAACAATGGACACATACATCAAATTACACAAACGCACAATAAAAAATTTAAAGAGAGAATGTATACAGACACAAAAAGCAGGAAGGGAAGAAATAGATATACTCAAAATAACCACACAGACAAAAGAATATAAGCACACAATAATACGACACGCAAAATCAAAAAATATAAATAAAATAAAATAAGGGAAAAGAAATAAACTAAAAAGAGAAACGGGGACAGATAATAGATTTAGAGTAACAAATAAATAATTATCACAAAAATGGTGGGTCTTATTTGTGAATGTTAGAACTGGTGGAACTAAGGAGCGTAATTCATTTGAACACTTACCATGGAAATAACGGTATAAGCAGCAAGGGGCTTGCGGCGTTTCATCTGTGAGAAAAAATTTGTAACGTAGAAAATAATTAATCACCCAAAAGGACGCTGAAACGTGTTTTGGACTCTTTTGCGAGTGAAAAGTGAAGGCTGGCAGCTCCTGCCCATCTTTAACAGCACTACTCCGTTTTCGACCTGAGCTGGTTCCTGTAAAGGTAGTGCAGAAGTCATATACTTACTGGAGATGTACAGGGAACTGACCATTTTCCAGCATCTTTAGCGGTGGATAGTATGTACGAGTTTCATGTGAGGTCTGGGTTGTGTTTAAGTTCATTCTTTTCATATCGATCTATCGATCTGAAAAGACAGTTTAAATTTATGGGGCGTATTATGAGAAAAGGTCGACGGCTATATCATGTTGAATACACCGGGTCCCGTCCGATCACCGAAGTTAAGCAACATCGAGCCTGGTCAGTACTTAAATGGGTTTCTATTTGGGAATACCAGATGCTGTAAACGTAAGGACCAAGAATGGTCCACCGGTCCTCCAGATTTGGGGGTTGGGTGCAGGGCTAACAACCCTGCCCCGTAAAAACAGTTTGTTACAAAAACAGCAACAAAAAGTTGCTGCCCTATGCACCATCTGGGTGTGATGGATAAATGATGATGATGATTATGAGAAAAGGGGTTTGGAAAATTTAACACTTACATGGTAAGAAAGGATAACCAAATGAAAGAACGAGTAACTTGATTGTAGAGCGGGGACAAAAATCGATACTCAAAACTCAAATATTGTCCAGAAACAAAAGGGAAAGCGCAAAGCCATAATCACCAGCTTTTTTTTATGTGCCGTTTTCCTTCAAGACAAATGCAATTACGACTTCCTACTATCTGGATGTGCGTTGTGGTGCATTGGATATCGGCTCGGAACTAGAAGTCGGGGAGCCGAGTTCGAATTCCAGCGGAATTCATTGCATTCACTTACACGCAAATAGGAAAGGTATTAATCCGTCTAATCCTTCCAGTTATGGGTTAAATAACAGGACAGACCGGGTTCTATAGCCTTGGTCAGCAACCAGTCTACCGCAGAAAGCAATGGCAACCTACTGCGGGATAATCTTCTGCCCAGTCAGTCATGTTTCTCTTTCGAGACATGATCGCCCAAGCGTGTATCACGTATGGCACTTAAATGACTGACTGAGTATAATAGTTGGACATATGATTAAGGCTTCTACTGGGCATAAAGTGGGGGATCAGTTTTATATTGTTATGAAGTAATAAACTGACACCCCAATTATTACTACATAATAATATAATACATATCTTCCCTTTCTAGCTATGAGTCAAATAACAGGACAGATTGTGTTCTATAGGCTTGGCTGGCAACCAGTCTACCGCAGAAAGCAATGGCAACCTACTGCGGGATAATCTTCTGCCCAGTCAGTCATGTCTCTTTCGAGACATGATCGCCCAAGCGTGTATCACGTATGGCACTTAACTGACTGACTATGTTTGTAGCTTTTAACAATGTTTATCTCTCCCGCGCTCTGTTCTGCCATCGATTTGTTAGCTATCTTACATCCTGTTTTCCTGTTTCGTTTGTCTAGCCTTCAATATATGCTCCCTGGGAAATTCGCAAAGCCTTATTCCCTCATTATGTGTCCCCAAAGTTTCAACCGTCTATTTTTGATTCTATTTCTGATGTGAACAACGAAGAAAACTAGAAAGGACGCATAGATATGCGTCCTTTCTAGTTTTCTTCGTTGTTCACATGTTCAGTCCATAATATTCTCAGCATCGTTCTACAGAACTACAACTTAGTTACCTCAAATCTTCATCTATTATAAAGCTGTCCAACATCCACTGTCATATACGAGGATTGTTACGACATAGCAGCTTTGCTCTCTTTTCTTTATTTCTAGAGAAAATTGTCAGAAAAAAAGACCTCGTCAGAATCCATCTTGCACATTTACAAATTTACCATTAGTCCGTGCATTGCATACTGTCGCCATATCTGGTCTCGTGCTCCATCAGTACATCTAGAGATTCTTATCAAAATCAGAATCTGCAATGTAATAGACCCTGACCTGGCATCTCCGCTTTATTCACTTTCTCACTGACGTGCCGTGACTTCCATCTGCATTTTCTGCAAATATTTTCATGGCAACTGATTTTCCCCCTGGTGCCCTTAATACATGAATTTAATCGTGCTACTAGATTGGCTTCTATTTTATTGTTGAAATAGTTAAATGCAACCGATACTTCTACTCCAACAGTTTATTTTCTCGCACTTTCCTTCCGTTTATTTTTTTCTTTAATAACTAGTCTTCAAAATTTTAATAGACATTTTCTATCTTCTTGAATCAGGTTCATCTTTTGTCATTTCTTCAATCCTCACTATTTTCCGCCTTCTCTTTGAATTTAATTTCTCGTAACCCCTGGATACTAGAGACATTACCGTCTTACTTCTGGGAAAACGATTAAAAAAAACTTTACTTTTTGAAAGGCATTTTTGCTATTTCATTTTGCGCAACACTTTATGCACCATGGAATTTAATTTTCACATTTTCCATCACACTCTCTCGATATTTATTTTTTTCTCAAATTTGTCGCTTGGATTTTGAGCTGTTCTTTTTGCTGATAGCCATAGAGATTTCATCTGCTTACAATTGATCTTATTACTTTTTCTGCTTTGTGTCGTAGCTTCAGCAGTTTTCTTTCAATGTCTGTCATCAACACAGTTGGATCTACGCCTCTAATGATGTTAAGACAGTACGTAAGCAAATACATTCATAGCTGGTAGGCAAACCGAAATTTTTTAATTAACCATCATGTCAATTGCTTGTCGGTGCAATAAGATTTTAGAATTCAGCCAACAGGAGCGTTCCTATTCAGCTAATGCATCAGCAACCACGTCACTACAATGCTATTGTAACAGTTTTGGCTTTGATTGAATAGTATGTTTCAGATAGTTACTTATATTACGAGTAGTCGAAATAAAGTTTCCTCATCACAGAGCAGTCTCTGAGTTTTCTGTAATCTTCTATTGACTCTACTCTCAATGAGACACCTCGCCTAAAACGTCTACTGGGTATCAATATCACTCTAGACTTGAAGTAGGATTCTTATGTAGCACCCATCACTAAAATGCTGAGAAAATTCTCAGTTCCTTGTTACGATGTTGATAAAGAATATGTTTTGATTCGTGTTGTTACCGGATCCTAACGCTACTACGTTGATTGTATTAACTAAAAGACGATTTCTTTTTCTCGCTCGATTTAATATTAGAGGAGACGGACAGAAATGGCATCTTGGATTGTAAGGTGACAACGAGAGGAAAGATTTCATGGACACGTAAGTCGCTCATTGGCTTAACGTCACTTCACGTGTGGTCTTAGACTGTCTCTCGAACATGAGTGTGGGAAGTGTGCCGACGCTTCAAAATTCTTACGGTTCTCTCTTGATTTTGCGCCGTTTTGGACTTCTATCCA
Organism: Ascarosepion bandense; assembly: GCA_037127315.1. Lineage (NCBI taxonomy): Eukaryota > Metazoa > Mollusca > Cephalopoda > Sepiida > Sepiidae > Ascarosepion > Ascarosepion bandense. The sequence continues at coordinate 1,447,393 of JBBBDQ010001725.1, forward strand.
AAACCAAGACCAACGCAATATATCACTGTCGGAATACTATGCCAACGAGATATTCTGACTAATCGCTGACCATTTTGGCCCTTGCCTTCACCTTCTATAACAATGCTTCAAAAAGTACCTGACTCCTTCTGGCATGAACTAGATTTACAAGATCCGGATAAAATCAAAAGCCCCTTTTCTTACAGATAAAATGTTACTAGTCTCGACCAGCGTATACTAACTAATATTTCAATGACACACCAGGAAAATTTTTAAAGCGTTAAATAACTTCAAGAACGCTACGTCAACTGACTGACTGATGTTAAGTGTGCTGAACTTCGGGGTGCTTATCAAGTACGACATCTCATCTTCTTGGTTCTAGATCATTATGGTCGCTCAAGTCGGTAACCTTTTAGTACCTGCTATCACCCTATCGTTAGTGGGTTAGGCACCTTGGCGTGGTGTAATGGTTGGGAACCTTGTCTTCTAGAACCGATTACAACTGAGCAGTGAGCTCGATCCTCACCGGGTACCCGTACTTTTGGTCTTGTGCCACATCTGAGGGCGCTTAGAAAATCAACTATTGTTATGTGTGTGTGTGTGTGTGTGTGTGTGTGTGTGTGTGTGTGTGTGTGTGTGTGTGTGTGTGTGTTGCTGCAGACGTTCGGGCGAACTACATGTCTTAGTTTCACCAGTCCAGACCATCACAGCTAGGACCCTCCACGCCATGTACAAAGGATAAACTTATCTGAATTCCCTTCATATTCCACTGGTTAAGAAGTTCCGCCACGGCAGCTTCTTCCTCAGAACTTTTTCATTGTAGAATAAACTCCCGAGACAATGCATCCCGGATCACTACACTCTTAATTTTTTCAAGTCGAGTGTCAACCGTTCGTAATATTCACCTCTTTTTCTCTCTTCTTACGCCCTTAAAACAGCCTCATTTGGTAACCCACTAGCTTGAGTAACTCTTAGGCCTTGTTTAGGATTAACAATAACAAAAACAAAGCAAAAAAAAAAACAGTAACTGCTATTACTACAGCTACTGCAACTACTACTAGTAATAATAAAAAACAGTCGAAGACGCATGAAATCCTATAGAATTTTTAAATGTAACTGACCGGATTTGATGCTTTTATGTATCAAGGTATTTCAGGACATGAGTGATCATGGCTTTTGTTGGTCTAAATAAACATTGGTCATTTCAGTCAGTTAAGTGCCATACGTGATCACAATTGGGAGATCATGTCTCTTTCTAGTCATGACTGACTAGGGAGAAGTTTTTTCCCGCAGTAGAATGCCATTTCTTTCTGCGGTAGACCGGTTGTCAACCAAGGCTATAGAACCCAATCTGTCCTACTATTCAACCCATAACTGGAGGGAGAAGAGATTAATTAATACCTTTTCTACGGTTATTTGCACATAAGCGAATACAACGAATTCAACAAGGAATTTGAAATCTGATTTCTCATTTCGAGCTGATATCTAAACTTATTTATAAATGGAACTGTGTGTGTGTGTGTGTGTGTGTGTGTGTGTGTGTGTGTGTGTGTGTGTGTGTGTGTCCTTTACCTTTAGACTCCGAAACGGCTGAACCGATTTTCTTAAAAATGTACACAGTAAAGCGTCTGCGAGTGTTCTTAGCTAGATTTTGTGTCCAGGTACCCCCGATAAATATCGAAAATCGATATTCGAAAAAATTGGGTTATAGAAGAAGTGGTCTGATTTTAATCAAATTTGATACACTCATAGACAAAGACATAAGAAACGATATTCAGAAGTTTTAAAGTTGCACTTCTTACAATAGTGCAGAAAATCGATAATATATATATATATATATATAAAAGGCAAGATGTTTGTGTGTGTGTGTGTGTGTGTGTGTGTGTGTCTGTCTGTTTATCTGTCTGTATGCCCTTTATACAAATTCACAATTTTTATCCGATTCTCACTAAACTTCACACAAATATTCTTTAGGCTGAGTCTGAGCTCCAGGACCATGGATTAGTTTTAAAGCTTCCATTACACCCGAGCAACGCCGGGATATAGTGCTAGTCTATTACAACGCAACCATGCAATGATAATTACTTTTTCACATTTCACTGTTATTCTTATGTAGCATAAGTGTTATTCTAGGCTTATCTTCCTACGATCTGAACCAATGATGTTAAATTTCGATTTGACACTATCACTTGAAACACTTTCTTCAAATTTAAATCTTTATGCGCCTTGTCAAATTTGATGCGTACTCGCCAGTTCTTAAAGAAAATATACAGTTTACTGCGAGTCACACATTCTGTGGACACAAATGGCTTTAAGCATTTTTGAGATAGTCAAGCCTATTTTCAGACAATATTGTTGGCTTATATAATTTCCAGACGGTAGTCATATTTCAGTGCTCATCAAAATTCGGCTAATGTACCTCCCAGTTCGTATAATGCTTTTCTCGATTGTCAAGATGTTAAAAAAGAAAAAAGAAAAAAGAAAAAAGTCAAGTGCTCTACACGGTTGGGTGATCATGTCTCTTTCGACTGACTAGGTAGAAGATTTCAGACAGACAGGAGGCTGCCGTTTTTTTCTGCGGTAAATTCGTTGCCAACCAAAGCTATAGAACTCGGTCTGTCCTGTTATTCAACCCAAAGTTGGCTAGAAGGAGAAAAGATGAATTCCTATCTTTCCCAAGAGTATTTTTGCATAAGTGAATGCAACAAACGTGAGCTCAATTCGAACTCAACTTCCTGCGTTCTCATTCCTAGCCATTTTTCATTGCACCACACACACATACGAATTTGTTTATAACCCGATATAAGCTTATTTCTCGGTGTTTAAAATCATTTCCCTGATGACACTTTTTTTTCGAAGTAACTCCGTTAATCCTATAAAGCTTTATAGATATTTTGTATTAAATTTGTATCGAAAAATAACCTCTAAGGATCCTGTAAAATTAATGGAGAAATTAATGGAATAAAAACTAATGGAGAAAATTTAATATAGACTGCTGGAAATTATGCATAAGACAAATCTATGTATAGTTAACTGCAAAAAATAACTAAAAATAACTAAGCCTTTTATTATTTCAAACTATTTATCTCATCTTGACTTATATAAATGTTATTATAAATGTTACACACATTTCGGCAAAGTAACCTCTGGTCATCACCAAGTGTCCAGATTTTTTGGCTGATATGGGCACCTGATAACGATCAAAGTGTCTGTCTGTTAAGTGCCATACGTGAAACACGCTTGGGCGATCATGTCTCGAAAGAGACATGACTGACTGGGCAGAAGATTATCCCGCAGTAGGTTGCCATTGCTTTCTGCGGTAGATTGGTTGCCAGCCAAGGCTATAGAACCCAATCTGTCCTGTTATTTAACCCATAACTGGAGGGAATAGACGGATTAATACCTTTCCCAAGGGTATTTGTGCGTAAGTGAATGCAATGAATTCAACTGGAATTTGAACTCGGCTCCCCGATTTCTCTTTCCGAGCCGATATCCACTGCACCACAGCGCACATACCTAGCCGAAATTGTACGTCTATAACACTGGTCAGCACGATTTTTGGTGCCGATAAACAAAACACGTTTTTCAGCTAATTTGATGGTATTAATTCCGAAAATGACCATAGCTATGTTTAGCTACCGTTTTTACTGTACCGAAATTGCTCATTTTTCTTAAAAAAAGATCTTGGCTGATCGCAATATTTCGTTAGTAAAGTTTGCAGAAACACATAAATTTTCAAGTAGGCTGAGCAATTTTTGTCAGCCACCTGAAATAAATAATTTTTATAACAAAAAAGTGTTTTTGAGTTAAAAATCTAAAAGCATAAGTACCAATTTTTTCCAGTTTATCGCCAAAATTCAAATCAAGTGATAAACTTTATCAGTAATACACTTTATCAGTACGCTAATATGAGTATTAAGGTTCATATTTTTTATATAGCCATGAAGATAATTTTCCAGATAAAATTTGTCCGTGCATTGCATACTGTTGTCATATCTGGTCTTGTGCTCCAGCAGTGATTTCATTTTAAAACATTTTTTTTTCAAAATGAGTCATTTCTGTACAGCAACGACGGTAGCTAGTCATTTCAGATCGAGAGCGCTCAAATTAGCTAAAAAAGTTGTTTGCTGTCTTGACAGCATTTCAATTTTTTTGTTTTGTTGACCCTTGTAATAATATAGATATCAACTAATGTGTTAAGAATAGTTCGAAATAATAGAATGTATGTATATTGAGAGTTACTTATCTCAGAAATGAAATACTTAACTGTTAGCTTATTGTTTATTATACTGATGGCAATGGTAGTTTTTACCTGTTTTTTCATACAAGGAAACGTTTTGTAATTATTAACCAGGCAGCTTGTACAACTGTCAGCTGAAATTATAAGATCATTCCCTTGAAACAATTTTTCAGGAAAACAGGCTTCTCAAGTTCAGTAGCTTTTTAAATATAGTGTATTCAAATAAAATGGAGTGGTTTTAAATGTAAATTAAGTTTAAGGGTCTAATGATTTTTTTTTTCAATTTCTTTCAGATTTAACAACTTTAGTCAATTTCAATCATGGAAAAAGTAACAATCGAACAACGTGTTAAAGTTATCAAACCGATTACGAAAATGGACGTTCAAACAAGAGAAGTTCACAGGTCGCATCATCTTTTTTTTTTTTTTTTTTTTTTTAATCACATCACCCCAAGCAAGGCGGTAAGGCCACTGGTGTGCAGGGGGCTACGTAAGAGTGAATAGATTGGAAAAGAGAAAGCCGGAAACCACGTCCTAAGCAGGAAACAAGGTATGAGCCTCTACACCTGTTCAATAGACGTGGGTGGAGTGTGAACCGGGCGATAGTTCAGTCTATCTACTCCAATTAAAAATATATAAACAAAAAAGAAAGTGAAAAGATTGGAAAAGAGAAAGCCGGAAACCACATCCTAAACAGGGAACAAGGTATGAGCCTCTACACCTGTTCAATAGACGTGGGTGGAGTGTGAACCGGGCGATAGTTCAGTCTATCTACTCCAATTAAAAATATATAAACAAAAAAGAAAGTGAAAAGATTGGAAAAGAGAAAGCCGGAAACCACATCCTAAACAGGGAACAAGCTCGAAATAGTGATGTCAATTGACCACCACGATCATGCAACTTGACACCTTTAGATTTCTTCCTTTGGAGTCATCTCAAAAGGTCTATGCCAACAAGAATTCAACAACTGAATGGAGCAACTATGGAGAAATGTCATCAAAAATTTTGACCATCGAGTGGAGGTGTACAGCCGAAGCCTTGTCAGACATTTGGACGATATTATTTTTCACTCATAATTGCTATGACTCAAATAACATGGTCTAATAGTGAAATCAATAAAATGTCACCAATAACACTGTTTTATTTACTGCTAACTTCAATCAATCTTAATGGAACAACCTATATAATAGGTTTCTCTAGAGTCTGTTTCGGCCAAAACCGTGAATTGCTACAAAACATTAAGACGAAATCTAGAGTACTGTTCTCAAAGAAACTCGTCAGATTGAGACTTTCAAATAAAAGTAATGTATGAGTGAAAACCTGTTCAGAAATACTTTAATGATCAGCTGTCTACAACCAGTTTCTCAGATCAATAGTTAAAACTTTACTTGAGGAAGTGAACTTGTGGGTTTTGACGAATACTATCTTTCTTTGAATATTGTGGTCTAGTGTTTTAGAATCACATTCTGTCTTAATGTTCATGAAATCAACGACCATACATCCGTGGGCAACCATAGCATTCAATTCAGGCCATAATTGCCATAACTCAAATAATATGATCTCATAGTAAAATCAATAAAGTTTTACCAATAACACTGTTTTATTTACTGCTAACTTCGATCTGTGTTAATGGAACAACCTATAGTTTATCCAATACGAGGCTCAATATCTGCTCAAGGTAGATAGCTACTGTGTGGTGCTGTATGAGCGTAAAAAAGAGCTAGAAATGAACTGCGGGGCTATACGTGAAAGATAACGGTTAACTGTAGGCTTGAAGAATTCAAGATTTTAGTGATTTTGAAAACGTCCTTCTGGGAGTCTGATCCACAATACAGCAATTCTTGTGAAGAAGCTGCCTAAATGGAACTAACTTCCTACTATTAGAATACGACGAGAATAAGGATGATTCACCCTTCTACACATCACATAGCAGGTCCCAGTTGTAAAGTTCAGAGGTAGTGGGACTGAGGCATTCTGTTGAACAAAACAAGGAATGAGAATGTAGGATGCGATCTATACTCTGGTTATAAGACATTTACTTTTTTAGAAGCATTGATGTCTAGGCCAATCTCACTAGCACTTATTCTAACTTATGAAGGTCTGCTTCTTTAAACTGACTAGTGCAATGGCTAAATCTTCTTCATAGTTCGTATCTGCCTTGAGATATGTTGAAGTTTTTGTGTACCATTGTATACTAGTGAGCCAGCCGTGAGCTGACTCATTTGATAGTTAACCAATAGAAGGGTTAACCAATCAGAAGGCTCAAAATATTCAATGCGACGTGTATAAAAGGCGACCATATTTTCCCGAGTATTAGCGAAATAGTCCGATTCAGTAGAGTGTCTGACTCGTGAGTGTTAACCTTTGACGTTGTTTCATTGAACAGATTACGTACTGCGCTGTATTCTATATTCATAAACTATGGTGGACATGGTCAACAGGATATGATCTGTTTTTTTTCTCTGTGTCAAGGTAAAAACTAACATGATTTTCTGAGCACATAATCATGACATACATAGAAATTTATTTTAATATTAATATTCATCCAACACAAGGCCTAAGAGCTACTCAAGGTAGAGGGTTACGCTATGGTTGTATGATTGTAAAAAAATGTAAGAAGTGAAGTTAATGGGGCTATGCAGGAAAGATAACCCAGAACTTGAAAAGGTCAACATTGTAGAGTTTGGGAAAAAATACTGCCAGGAGTCTGTTCTACAAAGCAGCAGTTTTTGTGAAAAGCTGTCCGAATAGAATTTACTTCTTACTAATGGAATACAAAAGGGATGGGGATGATTCACACTTGCATAAATGGCACGGTAAGTTCCAGCTGTAAGATTTAGAGTTGGTGGGACTTAGTTATGTAGGTCGCCAGAGTACATGCCGTGAAAATAGTGCTAGAGCAGCGAGAGGCTTACAATATTTACTATGTGGTGGTCGTAAGGTGGAAAATAATTAATCAAGAGGCAAGCCACAAAGACGCTTTTGAACTCTATCAAGATAGGCAAGTGAAGACTGGGCAGTCTGTGCCCAGTTACAGCAACAGTACTTCTATTATCGCTCTTTCCAGTATTGTTGAGGGAAGCCTTTTGCTTGAAGTAAGGTCGAACTTCAACATCTTGGTTACGTCATTATTTTTTCTCGGGATTACATGAACTATTAATTTTAATTGTTGTTGTTGAATGTCTTCAAGTGATGTTATTTCTGTTATTTGGTACATTTCTTTCGATGGATTTAAGATTCAAAATCTCTCTCTCTCTCTCTCTCTCTCTCTCTCTCTGATAGACGTACACGAACCTTAAAAATGATGTATATATATAATGTAATGTAATCGATTCTGGCCTAGTATTTCGACTTTAGTCAATTTCTTACTAACGTAACGTGGCTTCCCTCTGTCCTTTCTAAAAATATTTTCATCACAATTGTTCTAATAAGGTTTCCTCTTTGGTGCCTCGACTGAAGGAATTTAAGCACACGACTAGATTGACAACTAGATTATTTTACTGTCGAAGTAACTAGATGAAATCGGAAGTTAGTTTTTTTTCTCTCACTTCTCAACTGTGGAACTCACTTTTGGTTTCATGCTTCCCTGCTGCTTACAACCATCACATTTTTTTAATTCGATGTCAATTGCTATCTTTTGTCTACGTAAATCCTGTTCTTTTATTGTCCTTTCTCCTCGCTAAAGGTTCTCATTCTATTTTACTCCCAGTAATCGCTTGCGACCAAGTGACGTTATTCCTTGCTTGTGGTGAAATTATTGTTTATCAAAGCAAAAAAGACGGATTTTTCTTCAGCTCTTTGCAATAATTACAGAATATAATACAAAATCAACCCAGAATCTGCATTGAATACTGGTGCCATATCTGGTCGAGTGCTATCAATCTTGAGGTTCTTGACCAAATCCAAGGAAGGCTCTGCAATATAATTGATCCTGATTTGGCATCCTGCCTTCAGTCACGTTCTCACCGATATGATGTGACTTCCCTATGTCTTTTCTAAAAGATTTTCATGACAAGCTTTTTTTTCCCTGATTCCCTGACCACCTTTATTTATACATGCTACTGGATTGTCATCAAGGTCCCACCCCCTTTTTTTTTTAATCGTATCACCCCGAGCAAGGCGGTAACGCCACTGATGTGCAGGGGCTACGTAATAGTGAAAAGATTGGAAAAGAGAAAACCAGAAACCACATCCTAAACAGGGAACAAGGGATGAGCCTCTTAACCTGTTCAATAGACGTGGATGGATTGTGAACCGGGCGATAGATAGATCTATCTACTCCAATTGAAAAACAAAAACAAAAAACAAAGTGAGAAGATTGGAAAAGAGAAAGCCGGAAACCACATCCTAAACAGGGAACAAGGGATGACTGTCGAAATAGTTAAATGTAACCTCCTCTTCTACTGTAATAGTTTCTTTTCTCGCACATCCCGTTTGAAGTACTCTCTTCCGTTTAATTGCTTCTCTGATAGCTACAATCGCTAAAAGTCGACTGCCAACTTCTATCTCCTTGAATTCTACCCTTCTCTTATCCTTTCTTAGACATCCCCTGTACATTGTTCTTTTTTTTTCTCTCACTGTAAACCCTCTGCGCACCGGTATCTCTCCTACCTTGATTGAGGCGAAATAATTATTTTAAAAAAAGGCGATGGATTTCAATGTTCTTTATGACCTGTTAATTTATGCTGTTTTTATAAGATTTACATACCTCAGAGTTGGTGGAACTAAAGCTCATCTGAACATTTGCCATGGTAATTACGATAGCCACTTCCCCATCGTCGAAATGTGGCCTCCCTTTGTCTGTTCTATAAATACTTTCATGACTTCTGCTCGGACGAGCTTAAGTCACTGATGCCTCCTCAACAGGTGTTTACTCGTGCAACCAGACTGGCAACTGGGTCCCACCCATTCACAGTCAGGTTAGCCAAATGCAGATGACAATTCTACTCCTTCAGCTTCTTCTCTCGCACTTCCCGCCTGTGGAACTCGCTCCCGTATTCTTGCTTTCCTGACGGCTACAACCTCCAGAAATTTAAATGCAAAGTCAATACCCATCTACTAACCACTGGACTCTAGCTCTCTCCCCACCCCTGTATAACCTTCCCTTTCTCTCCACCTATGTATCTGTCATCGCACCTGCTTTCTATTGTTCCTTTCTAACTAGTTTGTACTCCTCACTCTTTTCTAATTAATCTTTTTACATTTATGTAACCCCCTGCACATCAGTGGCGTTTCCGCCTTGCTCGGGGTGAAATGATAAAAAAAAAAAATAGTTTGACGGCGTTGCGTTTGTCGATAGAGGGCTTCAGAGTGGGGAATAAGTTTCCCCTACGGAGCCGCTTAAGCGATTTCAAACTGTATAGAAAGTGAAGAGTAAGCAGGCCAGGACAGTTATGGTAGCAAATAACTATTTTTGATACAATCTCTAATTCTGTAAAGATACAGCCTGACAGAAGGAATCTGTGCTTCTTACGACCGCGTAGATTTATAGAATGAGCCAGCCGACTATTTTTCCCGAATATTGCGCACAAATATTATTTATTCTCCTTCCTGCTCCGTCGACATGGTTGGGGCATCACTTCAGAAGGAGAAATCACAATTAAAAACCAGTTGGGATTGGTGTTAGCAGTTTCCGCCCATAAAAAAAAAAATCTTGCTTCAAAAACTATAGCGACAATAATAAGGGGGGGGATGCAGCTGAGTCTTTATACACCACATGAAGTAAGATCTTGTCTGTCTAAAATAGAGTTACGTTTAGTCAAAGTTATGTTAGCATTATTATTTATAGTGCTTCCCCACTACTGTTCGTCCTTATCTCGACCAGACATTTTCAGGTCGATGGATAGGTCGAGGTGGACAATTGCTTTGAAGCATGGGGAATTCTGGTTATGGGATAGGGTTATGAAAATCTTGTATAGGAATGGGAATTCAAAAAGTTCTGAGCTAAGCACAGAAAACTTCAATCTACATCCACTCTATCCAAAATAATGAGCATCAGCACTTCTGCACGTAAATATAGTGCACCTTGAAATTATATTTTTATCGTAATACTGGTAATAAAACAGTGTTCGATGTATAGAATTTATACTAATAATTAATATATATTTTATTCCACAGCGGTAACATAAGTCTGAATTCCATGCACGATGCAATCGTCAGGTGGTGATTGAAGACTGTAGCAAAAATTATATATTGATATTTATAGCGTACTCTTATGATAGTGGAGTATAATTATTAGTGTGTATCTATATAATGAAGCATTACTAGTGTATATATATATATATATATATATATATATATATATATATACACACACTAGTAAAGCATGACTGGGATCTCCTGTTTGTGCTACATGGTGCAAAGTCCTGTTGGCAGACTTAGAGTTTTCTAGCAGCCGTCCTCTTGACCGAGGGTAGCACTCCCTCCTCAAGGCACTTGATGTAGGCCTTTCATGTTGAGTTTGAGGCACTGTTGGAAGATAAATGGAGGCATAACGTCTCGATAACTAATGATCACTCAAAACACCTTCGTAATCACTGATCTAACCCTTTCTGAATCCTCTACTCTATCCTCAGATTGACACCAACTCACTCTGACGTGTTTGTATTGAGGCTTCCGGCGCAAATGCCAAGCAATACTTCATGTCTTTTTCATATTTCTGGCGGAGTGAATTGCGTCATGGTGGTCTTTTTCTCACAGACGATGAAGAACTGACCCTACTAAACTGTGCAGTCGACAATAAAGTCGAAAAATAAAGAACGCGCATGCGTGCAATTAAAATAAATACAAAATGGCGACAATTTATACATTACCTCCTGTGTGTGTGTGTGTGTGTGTGTGTGTGTGTGTGTGTGTATTTCGGTAGACTTAAATTGAAGTACTACCAACGCACCACGACCGCACAGACTAAACAAACCGTAAGGAATGGTTCTTCTGCGCCTGTGAAGAAGAAAAATTACAGCGAACAGACACAGTGTCGTGTGTTTGTTGATGCCCGCCCTGTTTGCAGAGAACAAATGTTGCTCACCGAAGCGGACAGATTCTTGAGACTCATCTTCAACCGCACTGGTGTAGAGCGAACAGCGACAAAAACAAATAGGCAAAGAAGAAAGTAATAGAAAAAAAATGATCAAAAGTATAAAAGGAAAACAAAAACAAAAACCAAAAAAAAAAAAAAAAAAAAGAAGAAAATAAGAAACATATCAGAACAAATATAGGAAGAGATAATGACAAGTGATACAAAACAAAAACACTCTCCTCTGGCAACAATAAAAGATTACAACAGTAAACGCAAGAAATATGAGAGGTGAAGTAAAAAATAAAAAAATAAAATAAAAAAGGAGGATTAAAGAAGCGAAGGAACGTTGAAAATTACTTAAAAGAAAAAGGGAAAAAAAATACATAGATAGAAATAGCCACCCTGTATGCTTTATAGGATTTATATCTTTTCATGGCAGTTGTTCTGGTCAGCGTTCCTCTTTGGTATCTAGAGTTTATCATTTTAAGTACTAGATTAGCGACAAGGTTTCATAATTTTATAGTTGAAATGGCGACATGTAACCGTAAGTTCTATGCTAAGTAACTCCTTTCACCTTGTGACTTTTTGGCTTACTTGTGCTGTTTTAAAAAATACAAATCAGTAGCCTTTAAAATCTGCATATGGACTTTTTACTTAGTATACGTAATATGCACCTATTACAACCCGCAAGAAGTCTTCATTATTTCTATGCTCTGTTTGCTAATGCCCCTAGTATATATATATATATATATATATATATATATATATATATATAATAGGGACATTACCAATTATAATATCCTATATATATATATATATATATATATATATATATATATACTAGGGGCATTACTAATTATAATACTGGACGACAAATTAAAAAAAAAAAATTCTCTTTCTTAATTACCTCCTCCTTTTATTTTTTTTATTTTTTTAACTTCCTGTGTATGGATATGTTTTGGGGCTCCTTCCGGTATGTGGATTTTTGTACCATATTTGAATTAATAACATTTTGTTTTCGATAGTTTACTGAAGAAGCGAGAATTTTCTCGCTGAAATAGCTATTCAACCGATGTAGAATTCGGAATTTTTTTTATATAATATACATATTTGGCTTTGTAAATAGATAATAATATTTACATCGAGCACTCCACCTGGATCACTTTTAATATTAATAAAATTAATATTAATAGGATCTGGTTTTGGGGATTATACCTATATGCTCTTCCTTTTTTTGGGATTTAATATATATATATCGCATAGGGTACATATGGTGAGGAACTTCTGCTATGTGTTTAAAAATTCGTGATAAAATCCAAAGAAATTCTGCAATGTTATTGGTTTTGACCGGGCATCTCGACTTCAGTAGCTT